>JBBPCW010000133.1:9609642-9623981 GCA_037974425.1 Phenacogrammus interruptus
TGAATCAGCCATGTTTGGAATGAACTGGAGCTGCATAGCTAACATTAATAACAGACACTAGAATTCACTAGTAACCCAAGTCTTCTCCTTAAATACATCCTCAAAACATCTTACAACCTGCTGAAACTGTACCCAGCTTTTTCTTAAGGTGGGTGCAGACTTGTCGGTGTGGTTTAGTATGCAGTGTAACTTAGCATGTGAGCTATTAAAACTTCACCATTTGGCTGAACGCTGCAGGCAGCCTTTTTCGACAGCTGGGTCTGTTTTCACAAAGTGCTGATCTAGAATCATTTTTTTTCTGACAGTGACTGTCCATACAGAGCAATCTGTACTGTATTCATGAGTCTTCCCTATGGCTACTCAGTGAATACCAGTATTAGTGTATATCTTTTGCATTTGCATTTGCATTCACTTAATATTTAGTAAAAATGCGATCAATATTCTTCGTTAACAAATACACTACCACTCAAAGGTTTTTGGACATACGTTTTTAGCACGAATCCATTTATTTCATAAACTGCAGATTTTTATTCTTGTTAATCACTGGAAAGATGTCAAGTGAAAAACTGTAAATGAAAATATGTCAAGAATTTCCTTTAAAACACAGAAAATATATGAAACAGTGCATGTCAGACATCCTATTAACTGGTTGTGTGATGGTTGCACAGTCACTAGGTTATTAGGTATTTAACGAGCTATTAAATGACAGTCAATGGAATGAAACTGTTAAGTGATGCATTTAAAGTAAAACGATAGTCTAGAATTTGACTCTGCATCACCACACAACCAGTTAATAGGATGTCAGACATGCACTGTTACAGGAAACGTTTTTTATTTGAAATTTATTTTTCAAATACTTAACAAGACTAAAAACTAATAAGTGGGAAAAACATGTGCAAAACCTTTGGACTGGTAGAGAAGTTTGTGTTGATTTTTTTCAAGGTTGTTTTAAAACTCATAGTATGTCCCGGAAATACTAGTTTCTGGTCATCTTTTGTCCATTCAAAATAAAGTTGAATGAGGCAGAATACATGGCAGACTTTTGGGATGAAATGATGTACATACATCAGTTTTAAAGACAGAGCAACAAAAGCAGCTAGTTTGAATGTGATGGATAAAGAAACATTTCCTATAAAAGGGAATCAGGATGTTTACACAGAGATAAAAAACATAGAAACATCTTATGTGGCCAGGCAGGACATGGACCCTCTAATTTCTTTTCATGTTTTGTACTTTTTTGTACTTGCCATGATTAATTCTAACATCCTGACTATTGTTAGGAGGTCAGGGGATAATCATGTACAAGATGAAGATGGAACATGTTCTGTACAAATATTGTGCTGCTATTTGTGCTATATTTAAGACACTGGTGCCAAAATATTACATGTAATTCCCAAACCTATTCCACGCCTCAGTGACTACAGCACTGTGCACTTTTTCAGTGTTTCAGTAGTAAACACATATATAACAGAAACTACACAGAAGCCTCCAGCACTAATTATAATATCAAATCAATATTTAATTTGTCCACTGTTTACCTTTGTCTACGCGGTCTCTCTTCCAATCTGTAACTCTTCCTTCCTTCTAATCATATTTTTACACCCCAAATCCTCACAAGTTTTCAGAATCGCACATTATGCTAGCTCATCTAGACAACATCTAGACAAAGAAAAGATTTCGGACATGCAAAACTGATTATTGAGCTAAAATTCAATTGTCCAGCTTGGTAATGTCTGTAATCTGATATGAGAAATCATAATGTGCTTATATGACAACTTGAATAATCAAGTAACCCCAGACATCCGGCAATGATCATATTCGTGAGCATGTGTGTATACTTAGTGTATTGAATAGGGAAAAGTGATACAGGTGATTTGGATGACCGCTGGACACGAGTAAATGTGATTAGGAGGCCTAATCACTGAACCCAGTGCTAATAAGTGCAGGCTGTTAGAGCAATTCTGTCTAAGCCTTCTCGTCATGCTCCTCTCTGCCTCTCCGCTGCACTGGCTCCTTGGATTAGTCATCACTAATTCATCCCTGTCTCTCTTGCTTACTTTTGCTCAAAGCCAAACTTAAACCAGCTTCTCTCAAACTTTCCTCTTGATTTTTTTTGTGTCTACTCAACTCTCCTGTCATGTCTGGCTCCCTTAACTGTGCTGTGTATCTCTGCTGATTTTTCTCTTTCTTTTGAACTCTGCTGGCGAAAGGAGGATGTAGGGTCATCTCTTGATTCTAAACCAGAGGTATTGTATAGTGCAGTACATTCAGAAGCTGTTTGTGGTCCTGTTCATCCACGTGTGTCCCTGTCCATGTTTCTGCTGGCTGCACACGAGTCCCAAGCTACTGTATGGATTTTTGCAGAAATATGTGTATATGGAGTCATCACTTGTACATGCACTCTGTACCCTGTCACCTTTGACATGTTATTTGCAGCAATTCAAAATCTTTGCATATTACTGCAGCAGAAAAATTAGCTTATGCAATTGCTCCAAAGCTGTGGATTAGGATTCCAGCATGACAGGCAGAAGAAACCTTATCAGTAAAATGCCTTCCAGGCCTTTAAAGAATTACTCATAATTCCACATCAGCCGCAGCCTGGTAGAGAGGCTTTAGTCTCTGCCCTCTGTCACTTTGCATGCATGCGTGTGTCATCTTACCAGGTCCACCAAGCCGACTTTCTTTGTGCATTCAGTGTTTCCCCAAAAACAAGTTAATTTGTGGTCAATGTTGGTCCAACGTGCCAGGGCTCTATACAAAGGGTAGACAAAAATGCTTGCAGTTCATTTGAAATAATTTTGAAGCAATCAAGCCTTGTATACCGTCCAGATGAAGCAAGAAAGCAGCAGTAATTAACAGCAAACATAAATCTTTTTCAGTGATTTATTATGTTCATTGTGTGCTTGCAAGATTCACATGGAAATCACATGATTTCATCACAAACATCCAGTGAAATCAAAGGCTGGGTTTAAATTTTGTAAATGTTATATATATACATACAGTCTACCCCTCCACAATTTTAGACCTTACACGACACAGTCAACCCCTCCACAATTGTAGACCTCTTGTTTGTACAGCTTGTAGATTCTTGTTAAAGTAGAGGCAACCCAAGGGAAGCAGCGTAATCTGCCAAAGACTGCCTTCGCTTTAGTTGAATGAGAGGACTATGACTGCAGATTCTGTCATAACTAAAATATTTACTTGTTAAAAATGACAGTCCTGGTATATAGTAATTTGAGAGTTAATAAAGATATGTTCATGTAATCCATGGTGGGAAAATTTCATGCTTGTGTTCTTGCTACATCTATCCTTTTGTCTTACTGCTGCCTCATACTATTACAGTGTGCAGGAGAGTTGGTCATGGATATGCGATGTGGCCCGCACTCTAAATTCTATAGTAGGGGAAACACTGATGTGTCTGTTTACTTGCCCACTGCACTGTCTTTTTTGCCCCTGTCTTGTTCTTTATTCCTTATGTCTTCCTAATGTTCCTCTTCCAACACACCTGCATCTCTTTACCCTGTTCGTTCATGCTGCCTTCCCTTTGCACCATATTTGACCTGTCAGTTGGAGATGGAGTCTACCCCTCGGCACAAGCAGGAGGTACCTCTTACTCCTTCCAGTACATGGTGTTTATATGTGTAACACCCGTGTGTAGTGTTGCAGGTAGGAGAAGCTTACGATTTTCAGTGGAACCATTTGCTGCACTGTAACTGTTATTGTCTATGGTTTTGTTCTTGATTTATTGACAAGTGTTTTCAGCTACAGCTCTGCCAGTAATCCTCAAAGGTAGTGATCACATTCACCTATTGTGGGTCAGTGAAGCGGGTAAGACCCACTTGTTTTATCTTTCTCTCTTTGTAGTTTCTGGATAAGTCGGAGGATGTGCTCCTGAAGCACCAGGCTAGCATCAACGAGCTGAAGAGAGCCCTGAGGGAGCCCAGCAGCAAGCTGATGAACCGGGAAAAGCGCTTGTCTGCGACCTCCCCAGGCGGCACACCGGAGAAGAAGGCTGTGAGTATGGGAATACAGTCTGGGGGTAAGAGTATGGGAATGGAGTCTGGGCGCAAGAGTATGGGAATGGAGTCTGGGGGTAAGGGTATGTAAATAGAATCTGGGGGTAAGAATATGAGAATAGAGTCTGGGGGCAAGAGTATGGGAATAGAGTCTGGGGGTAAGAGTATGGGAATAGAGTCTGGGGGTAAGAGTATGGGACTAGAGTCTGGGGGTAAGGGTATGTAAATAGAGTCTGGGGGCAAGAGTATGGGAATAGAGTCTGGGGGTAAGACTATGGAAATAGAGTCTGGGGGTAAGAGTATGGAACTAGAGTCTAGGGGTAAATGTAGGGGTAGGGGCAGGGGCCTACAAGAGCATTCTGGAGGTCAATGGATGGACCACTTCAAAATGTGTTCTATTGTGTTTATATATTTGTTTTGTTTTTCTGTGTATATATTCTGTTTTTTAATGTTACGCTGGCAGTTATACTGACAATGTATTTTGATTTCATAAGGAGATAGCCTAACAGTTTTGGAAATAATTTACCAAGGAGTTCTTAACTGTTGGAGATTAGCATTAAACCAGCACAATTACAAATGAAAGAGAAATAGTGCCTCAAAGTTACAAAGTTTGAACTGAACTTAAGCATATCACATTGCAGCATGAGTTGAGTAAATGACTGAGGAAATGATTCTTTTCGGTAATCATTTAAATTTAAAGTGCATTTTTGATCATTTCATTGTTTATTATTATAGGTTGCAGTGTGATATTTTATTGTTTATGTGAAACTGCTTTGTTTCTGTTTTGAATGCTGCTTTGTTAACTAAGGTCCTTTATTGCAAATTCTTCATCTCACATTTTCCTCTGACTGTTGCCTAGGGCACGATTTGCTTTCCTTTTCCTTCTTTTAATAGTATTCTTTCGACAATAACAAAAACGTTCAAAAAGAAATGCCTGTTTCCTCACAAAGAGTGTTTGTTTTAGACTTGCTTTGAAATATGCAGCCATGTTTATCTAATGAGATTAGGAATGAAACAAAAACAAGTGAAAAACATTTCTTTTTGGTGTTGTTACTTGTGGCTATACCATCACAATCATATAATGTCAAGCCCATCTCATCAATCAGTTCATGGGCATTTGACTGGTACTGTTCGTTAGTTTTGCAAGAAAGATTTTTACTGCATCCTAAATTCTTAAGACATGTCATAATCCATGCTTTGTCACATTGATTAGCTGTCAGGGATGATGCCTCAGTCATATCAGACAGAGGGAAACTGCTGGGACTTGAGATGAATAGAATCTCATTGTGATCAGGCTGTTAAGATAACATTTTCCTAACATTTTGTGTAATATTTAATACTTGCATTTATGCAATCTGTGGGCTGGTTTCATCACTTCACTAAATAGGATTGCACCAGATCATCCACATGTCAGACAGCTTTAGGATATTTATAATTATCTGCTGTGTGCGTAGATCTAGATAATAGATTGTAAAGCTTTTACAGGAAATCAGATAAATCAGATAAATCTAAAAGAATGTTTTTATAATTGAATTTCAAAATGCTTGGTTTTTAATTGCTGTGGGTGTAAGTTGGCATGTGGAAATGGGTCTGTTGAAAGAAAAAGGATTTGTGTGAATGTGTAGGTGGAGTGACAGAGGAATTGTTACCTGCTCTTTATAATGCTGTCTGTAATGGTTTGTTGCCAAGGTGTTCAGATCAAACTTGCCAGAAAACTTGCCAAACTTGCCAGAATTTCATTGTGTAGTTTTTTGGAATTGTTTGTTCATAATGTATTTGCTTTCTGTAAAATACTCAATCGAGTCTCCACTTTAAATTAAACTCGCATGGTGGGTTGTGATTTAGTAAGGTAATGGTTAATAGCTCTTCTCCGCTCTTTCCTGCTGGTCTTGGGCCTGACCATCCATCAGGAGGCATTTGGAAGGGAACCTGTTAACAGCCTTTCAGTGGAGGGTTTCATCCAGAAGACGGTGGTGACTTCTCCTGAGGTTGCTTTGCTTGCAAATTTAAACCCTTATGAAATTAAGCTTTTGTACTGATTATGTCTGCCATTCTATATTTTAGAGAACCATATCTTGGCCCCTACAACAGCAAAACTAACAATTTTCCATCTGTATCAACACATAGGGGTCTGAGGAGTGGGTGTTGATTGAAAAACAGAACGCTTACCAACAGGACTATGAAGCGGATGAGAGAGAAAAGGGCAAAGCCCATGTTTCTCCACCTCCTGTGGTCTTTGAAACGCCTTCAGAAAGAAAAACGATACACATTGAAGTGACTGGAGAAGATGGTGAAGAAATGCAAGTCCAGATGGACAGTTTCCCATCCCCTAAGGTAACACCGAAGGATGAACCTTTGGAATCAAAACAGAGGAATGATGCGAAGGAAGAGACATCAACTGAATCTCAGACTGTAGAATCTACCATGGACAAATTACAAAGAGAACCATCTCCAGCAACAGCTGAAATTTTCACTTCGAAATCTGAACCGAAAGAAGAACGTCCTTTAAGTAAAGTTCGAAGGGAGAGAAGACCTCAGAGTCTGAATTTAGGGATGTCAAGAAAGTTTGTGTATGAGACTAAATCAGAATCAAACATAAGACAGGAGAGTGAGGAGTCTGACGAAGACAACAATACGCCAGGGAAGGAAGACATAGAAATGAGCCATCCTGATGAGGTAACCTCAAGAACAGAGAGTTGGTCGGAGTCCATGTCTGAGAAGATAAAGGAGCACACGGAAGTTGTCTCGGATGTGTCTGCTGCTGGACCACGAAATGATGAAAAGGAGAAAGAGTTAAACAAAACCAATCAAGAAGATGAACAAAAATCCATCCAGGCAAAGATGGCATTTGATGATGTCAGACAACAAACTGAGGATCGAGGCGAGAACATTTCAGCTGAAGCAAAGAAAATAAATATTGAAGATCAGCCAGAAGGCCCCGACTCAGTCAATGGTCCTGTGAAAAGCGAACTGAAAAGAAAATCTGAGATCAAGTTTGAGATTACAAAAGTCATCATGATTGACAACAGTGAAAATGAAGAGGACCCTGAGCATGACAACAAGCAAAGAATGGATGAGTTTGTGCAAGAGAAAAAGATAAGTAATATTGAACAAGAATGTGTCGAAGAGGTCTGTTCAGAAAAGGTTCAGAGAAGGGTGAAGGCTACAGGAAATGCTCGTACAGAAATAACAAGGATTGTTCCATTAAAACCAGAGAGGGCAAAGAGTCAAGGGTACAAAGATGATCTAGACTTTGAGGAAAGGTCTGAATTGATGAGAAGACATTTTAAAAGACACAGCATGAATGAAGCTTTAGAGAGACAGTTTGATTCAAGTCGATTTGATTACAGGGACACAGGCTCTGCACATACACTTGCTTCCATAAAAACGAGTGAAGAAGACTCAGCTTTATCCATGCGGGACCACACTGTGTTACAGACCTATGAGCAGCAATCATCATTACACAGTGCATTCTTGCTTAAAGGAAGAGCTGCTCAGGATGAGGAACTGCTGAAGCACTCCACCAAAGTAGGGTCTGAGGATCTTCTCCAGTCTGATGATGTTATGATGGAGGCTCATGCATTGTCCTCTAAGACCACAGCACTTCAAAAGAGTGCTCCCCCAGCCCCTCCAGTGAAGACCAAGAAAGCCAGAGAATCAGGATTGATCCTTCGCAACAGCCGCAGTGCCGGCAAAGACCCAGCACTGGAAACTGCAATAAGAAAACATGGGGTAACTCTCCTTGACATCTCCTGCTTTTTAAAGCAACAAAGCATAGCATGAGCTTCTGATCGACTCACACATCCATCATTTGTTGTGACATGAGCATTTGTTTATCTTCTCCTCCAATCCATGAAGAGAGGGGTTGGAGAAGGCCACACCGGTTTGGGCTTTTTGTTACATTGACTTGCTTATGAGACAATTTGGAAGCCCTGACTGCCTCATTTGGCCCAACTTGCTTTTACGTTCGGCCACTCAACACAACTGCACACTGTGGCGTTACCATTGATCCTGAAGCTCCAAAAAGGCCACCAGTTAGGTCCAAGACATTCTGTGTTCTGGCCTTTTGCTTTGATATCCCCTCTCTTCAGCCATAAGCCTTGGTTTTTCCTTCCAACCGAGCATCTGCAAGCGCTCGATTGTGGAGGCGTTGCAAGGAAACCCAGGCTCTTGCATAATGCCATGGCTCTAAGCTACTCAGGACTTCTCTGTGCAGTTTGTTGCATACACTGGATATGCAGAAGAAGTCAATGAGTACAGACATGGTTTCTCAAATGGCCTGTGTTGCATTAGAGATTATATGAAAAAGTGTTTGGTATGTCATTTCTCATCTATAATGCTCTTGTAGAAAAACAGTAATGCTCGTTTCCATATTAGTTCTAGCTACTAATTACAATCTGTACGTTTGCAGACCTAAACATACTTATACAATCCAAAGATTAATTGAACGCTTAGTCATTATTTGTTTTCATTGAAATGATTCAGAGCTACTGTTCTTTTACAGCACGTTATGTGGTGATGTACGTCATAAAGAGATATGTATGCTGCATGTAGATTGCATAACAGCACAAACTAGATGATGAACATGAGACTGTCCTCTTCCCTGTCTGACACTGACCATGCCATATTCTCACACTTTGATTAGGTGCACACACTTTTTTCGCTGTGGAATGAAAGGAATTTGAATTAGGCCGAGGATCTGACGACTTAAATCACACCCCTGCTTTCATCTGAGGGGACACACTGGCATGAAGGAACGTGGATAGTGGTGTGATGTGCGAGCCAGGCCGCTAAGAAGTGATAAGCATGTGAGAGCAGCGTAATCCGACACACTGTGATTGCTGAAAACAGTGCGTGCCGGCAGACGAGCCTTTGAATCACATTGATTTGTGCGGTTTTGATTGCCCAATGTGGGCTCTCGAATGACCAATGAAAGCAGAAGCTGTTTTCATGACTGTGATGCGGAGTGCTACTGAAAATTCATTATGTTTAATGGAGTACATATTTTTATCTGGTCAATGGATGACATTTGAGACGCATTTTAATTAATGATTCCCCTATGTTCGCATGAACTGCTTTTGCTCCTGCTAACATGATGCATTTCACTCCAGTTAACCCTGTTTGTTCACTGTTGAGAATGGATAGTATGTTGGTAACACTTCACAAGAGGGTAGTGTTCATATGGCAACATGACAACTACATAAACCTTTCATGACATGAACAGATGTGACCATTAAGAGAATCCCTCTTATTTGCTTCACCTCTTTGGTTTTATTGTTGTGACTATCAGTGTATGCTACTGTTATATGTTAATGTTATCAAAGGCGCATGTAAGTGTCTTGTAGCCCTATGAATGCTCTCCTTCAGTGTTATCTTCCATTTTCACTGGCCACAATGGAATAGCACATCTTTAATTCTCTGTAAGTTATTGGACAACATATTGATTTCATTTGAATGCGTCATGACTCTCAAATGGAATCTTTTCAGTCTCTCTAGTGAGATTTCCTCTGAATTTTCTTTTTCTTAAAAAGATCATGTTATACATATTGAATGGGTTCAGCTTTTGCTTAGCAAATGGTAATTTCCAAAACAGAAAATTATCATAAGATACGTTTTTTAAAAAAAAAAATCTATAAAGTATTTTCATATTAACCGTAGAATGTAGAAAAATACGTAGAAAATAAGCGTTTGTAAAACACATCCAGAGAATTGAAGTACCCAAGTGATTCACAGATGTTGTAAAGCTGATTGATCCAAAGCAACTAATGGGTTGCCTCCAGAAGCTTTTTTCCTGATTGGATGCTTTTCCGTCTCCTTGCAGAGCATTTTATCTAACAATCTGCCGTATAAACCTCATAAAGTGTGGCCTCCTTTGCATATTGCTGCATTAGTGGAAGTAACTCAAGGTTGCTCTCTTTCTGCTTTCTGCCCAAACAGGAGGTTTTCTTCACTCCCGCCATTCATGAAGAAACACTAGATGAAGTCAAGGTCTTTCAGATTCTTTGATTCCAAGGCCATTTATGTGTATTATCTATTTCTTGCATGGCTTCATACATCATTTTCCATGATTCGTTAGGTCACCTTAAAAAAACATTAATTTCTTTTAGCTCTAAAATAACCGTATTACCAGTGTGCTTCTTTAAACCCTCATTCATTCACTCTTTATGTCCTTGGACCTTGCTTGGCTGTTCTTTGTGACCATTCGATTTTCTGCGCTACTCATTTTTCATATTAAAAAGGGATGCAATAACAGGTGCAATGTGCAGATCAGATTTAAGTAATACACTTTTTAATATTTCACTGCCATTGAAATACAAGACATTGTGTGCTTAGTATATTCTACCATATTAGAAGAATATGCTACTAAGTTGGTTTTATATTATCATAAAAGAGTGAAATCAATCATTAGAAAGACTATTCCAAATGTTTGACAATTTCAAACTTTGGAATGGTGGTAAATGTTTAGACAGGGACATGATACATGCTGTAAGTTTTTATCTGATGCTTGCTCCCCTCTATGAGCTACATATCAGTGGATGCTCCCTTTTAATACATTGAGTTCAAACTAAAGAAACCCCTAAAGAAGATCTACACCATCTCATCCACTAGGCCTCATTCTCTCATTTTTATGTCTGGAAGAGTAACCCTTTTGTTACTCTGAAACCCCACAGCGACGGCCACACTCTGCTGCTGTGGATGAGCTTGAGCGGGACACCACAGTAACTCTGAGGGGAACACACCTGAGCATTGAACGAAAGTGCTCCAGCATGACGGTGAGTTCCACGTCGAGCCTGGAGGCAGAAGCTGACTTCACTATGCTCATGGACCTCCATGGAGGAGCAGAGGAGTTCTCCAGGGTCACAGCAGAGGTGGGCAGGGAAGACTTTGAAGAGACCTCCAGGTTCTACTCTGCTCGGCTCATGGGCTTTCATGATAAGTCGCCCATGAAGGAAAGGATGCACGAGGAGTGCACCCACCATGAAATGGAGCCTGTAAGAAGCCTTTTCGTCTTCTTCGTCTTTGCCCACCCGTCGATGACATGTTCAGAACTCATCCTTTTTTTGTTTGGATTGTTTCATTGGAAATTGTTTTTCCCCCCATTTTTACAAAACTATTTTGTCTGGTTTTGTTATATTTATTTCCATGTTGTTTTCCATTTTTGGTGTATTTTGCCATTTTCCATGCTTCCATTTTAATGCACTTACTTGTTTACGATTTTGTCATTGTTTGTTCCTCATCTTGTGTTATATTATTATTTTTTATTTGATATTATTTTTTATATTTTGTGTTGACTGCATTATTATTGCATGTGTTTGGGATGATTCATTTCTTAAACAGGATCTTAGCAGCTTTCCTCAGCTTTCAGTCTTAAATCATTGCTCCTACAGCCTGCTTGGTTTATACGTAATGCCGCCGGGATAACAGTGGCATCGACACTACTCAATATCATTCAGTTTATATACTGAAGTAATGCTGTTGTAAATTGTTGTCTCTCTTTAGCCACCGGTGGCCAAGAAAGATGCAACTGCTGTGAGTGTGGCCCATCAGCTTAAAAAGGCAGAGGCCAGAGTGGAACCACATTCAAATGGTTCAGAAATACTCCCCTGCGTTACTGACGCCCCAGATCAGGTGAGTGAGAAACTCTGTTTAACTAACCATGTACTGGAAAGATTGCTGGATAGTTCTCTTACTCAGATAGGAGTGTAAAATGTATATGAAACTGGTGACTCAGCTGCATACATTTTGGAATATTACAAACAATTGTTATAATATTTATTAAATACTATGGAAATTGAAAGCTTGTATAGAATTTGTAGATAATGGTTAATATGTAAACAAAGGCATTCAGAATGTTTAATATGATCTCAGTTTTTCAGCTTTTCACAGCAGTGGATAGGAACCATAAGTCTGAAAAATTAATTCAATGTGTCTGTTGGTTTTTAGTCAGTTGATCTCAGTTTTCAAAGAGTAATTCTCATATGAGCTGCTGCTCAGTTGGAATAAAAACCTGCAGTCGCGGTGACCCTTTATAGATAAGATTGGTGACCCCTGGTTTAATTGCTCTAAAAGCTCCCTCACTGAAAGCTTTTACATGGTTACAAATATGCTGCTTTAGACACTGTTCTGATTTGCAATCAAATTCTGTTTTTAAACTCTGGCAGAGAGGTACATGTAAAAAGTTACAGAGCAGAAAGTTGTCAAAGAAACCTTTATATTTAGATTTGCCTTTTTTTAAAATAAGTTTTAATATGTTAAACACTGCAGTGAAGATACATTCACAGGGTTCAATCCTTACAAAAATTCACTATGGTTTCCTATGTTCCATAGTTTTACTATGGTACCCCATGGTACTTTGGTACTACCCATAGTTTTACTATAGTTTATCCATAGCACTTCATGGTAGCTGTGGTTCTACCATAGTTTTCATATACATATACCACTTCATAGTTATCCAAAAAACCATGAAAACCATGGTTATTTAATCATAGTAAACCATGGTTAATTTTCGTAAGGGAAGAGAATCCTTATATATGTGTTGTAGACATTTGAACCCCTGTATCCTATCACCAGCATTGGAAAGAAATCTGATTTCTTTAGTTTTTCTTTAATTGATGGTTTTAACATCAGACCTGCATTATGGTGAATTATGTTGATTCCCCTTTAAAGGATGCACTTGTTTTTGTCCAGAATTCAATTTCTGGGCTACTATACTTCTCCGTAAAAGTATATCCAGTCAAATTTGACAGTATTCATGTTTAAAAGAAATAATCTAAATCACACCAAAATATTGATTTCATGATATACCTTAAACAATTCCCTACCCCAACACACACAAACACACTTGTATGATTATCAAGTCCTTCACAGCTTGGATCATGTGTTTTGAGGCAGAGTAAAAGCTGAAATTGTGCAGGGCTGAATTATTATAATTGAATAAAATTAAGGGGTTTAAATTTGGCCTGACAATCAACTCATCTCTAATAGATTTAAAGATTCACATCAGCTATTAGCTCAGTGACCTTATTATAATATTGGCTTTATTGGTTACTTGGCTTGGTACCTTTTGATCGTTGCATAATATATTCATTTCATCAAGACATCTGTTTTAGTAACATTTTCTCCCAGCTGTTTCCTTTGTGAAGTGCAGTGTATTGTGCTGCTGGTTGACAGTGTCAGGACAGTGTTAGGAGATTAGAAAATTGACAGGAAATTAATGAGAGAAAAGAAGGAAGACGATTCATTAATCTCCAGAGGCCGCAACTGTGTGTGTGTGTGTGTATATATGAGTGACTGAGCGAGTGCATTTGTGTGTACCCCACAGGTGTCTTATTAAAATTTAATCACAGCATTTCGCTGCGCCATTCATCTTGCTAACCTGATGAGCTGAGGCAATTATTTTTAGAGGATGTCTTTGAAGTTGCCTGAGTGAGTCTCTGAGAGGCTAAGTTTTAGGTGTGTAGAGGAGCGCTCAGGAGACTGGGCAGGGACCATTTTTCTGTAAATATCTGGTGTCTTAACGTGGACATGCGTGTGTATCGGCAGCCGGTGCAGGAGGTGCTGCAGGGTGATGGTGACGTCAACTGTGAGGAGACCGTAGTCTCCAACAATGATGTCATCCAGACACAGGAGGGGGACATGGTACGTTTGCTTCTGCGTATGGGTCTCCACTCAGGGTTTTGCATGTGTGAAGGAGAGGTCAGCTCTGTCCAAGCTCTGAATGTTATTTGTCCTTGTTCTTCATTACGTTTGTGTAGGCTTCACCTTGCTCTTTTCTGTCTGTGGCGTACAGATTATATGACAGCTTCTTTCCCAAGAGTGGTCAAAAAAATTAGTGCTTTTTTGGAGATGCTTGGACGTTTCTTCTGCTGCGTGAATGCGATGGCGTGCTGCATTTGCAAGTCTACATTGAAGCTGCCTTCCCTGCTGTTATTTCTTGTGTCACTGCCTTCTTGTACAACACTGCCCTTTACTGGCCAACCAGCTGTACTGTTGTTCTTGTTAAAGGGGCCATATCTTACACATTTCTTGCATTTTATTATTTTGAAATGAGGTCCACTTGTGATGCTTGAGAACAGTCATAAATCATTGCGCATTATTCAATATCACTTCATCCCAGAATTTGTTGATGAGCCTTTAAGACTAATGCAGAATATGTAAGTTACAGTACATTTGTTCTGGTTGGTTGCCTTGTAGGGCTGCAACAACTAATCGATAAAATCGATAATTATCGATAATGAAAATCGTTGTTAACAAATGCCGTTATCGATTAGTTGGCCTGCTCACGTTACTGAGGAGCGCGACCACAAGATGCACAGATACACA
>JBBPCW010000133.1:9648354-9665772 GCA_037974425.1 Phenacogrammus interruptus
CCGAATGAACATTGAGACACTGAACCGCTTGAATTTCAATACAAAAAAACAGAAAACATGGGGTGTTCTAAAACTTTTGACCCGTAGTGTATATTCATTTACTGATCAAACTATGAACTTGTAAAATTACATTAGGATTAATAAAAACTGCAGTTTCTAGTCATTTACTCCCATTATGTGCTGTTGCTGTAGGCTTTTGCCATACAATAACAATTATATTGAGTCATTACATTAAAAAACTTTTTAAATGCTTTATTCATTAAAGAGCCTCAAGCTGTAATACATGTGTATGTGTTTGTGTGTGTGCAAAAAAGAAGCAAAGGGAAGAGATCAGATACAAGTATGTAACTGTATTTAAAACAATCTGACTTTAAATTGTTGTCAAGCAAAATCATTGTTACCTTATGGCAACACCATGCAGAAAATGTTGTATTTCTCCCCGCAATAATACTGGCATGAGACCCAGTGTTGCATTTTTGCCATAAAATGGCCTCAAATGCATAAAAAATGCCTTAAAAGACACAGAATAGAGGTGTAACTGGGATACAGGTACTTGTTTTCTGACTTTGGCAAGCTTGTAAACTCTGAATATAACATTTCCTTTGTTCATATAGAAGGTTCATATAGACTGGTTAGGATGTGAAGTATGTAGTGACATTTAGTCAGAATTGGGCATAAATGAAGTGATTTTAACAACTGGTACATTTTTTGCAGCAGATGCTCTCTCAAGGTTAATGGCTCTCTAAGCTTGCCACACCCAGTGCCATGCATCCTCTAGAGGGGGATGAAGCCATCCGAGACTGGGTGAAGCAGAAGTGCTGTCCCTCTTTAGGGATTAGTTGGAGAATACAGATTGATGTAGAATATGTTGTTGTCACACTAAAACATCAAATGTTTGATATGGCAACTTGACAGGGGAAGAAAAAAGATGACATAATATAACAAGATTTTATTCCATATAATCCCCTCATCATAGAATCTTCTCTCAATGTTAAATCAGCTAATATAACATTAAACCAGAAAGCAACAGCTCCACTTCTTTATTCTTCATGCCAGCTCAGCACACACTTGTAGATCTCCTGCAGATTTAGCACTTTTAGGAAATTACCCCTCATCAATTGTGCAGCATTACTTCTGCAGCTGCACATTATAGGCATGATGGATGGGCAATAAATCTAGTTAAATTGTGGTAAAGTTGAAGAATCAAACTCCTGTGACCTTTGGTTGATGTATTTACGGGCTAATAAGCGTCACTTATGGGCCTTTTATGAGCTAAGATTTTACGTAATGAAAATTCAAGGAAAAAAAAGTCAAATACTCTCTTTGAAGAATTATTAGTCTGTTCGGCTTTCCCTGTTCAACACTACGGCAATAGCAAGGAACCCCTCACAGCTCAAAGGGAGCACAGTACTGGAGCATGTTATGTAGACAGGCCTGGGTAAGAAAGCCTTAATAAGTGTTGGTACCTGGCTGATGTATCTTTTTCTTGAAAGTGAGCCATTTGGTGTTGAACAAGGCAAGGAAGCGATGCATCATAATTAGCACTAAAAAGACATTAAAACATGACACAGTTTCTTGTCTCTGCATGCTTATGAGAACAAACCTCCAAGGAAGGCTATGTGTTGCTAAATATAGATTTTAAACATCTGTTTCTCAGAAGTTGAACACTTTCTAACCAAGTGATGTGTCAACACCATCCTTCCTCCATATTACAGTACACACAAGTAGTGTAGTATACTGCAAGTGATGAACGTTACAGATCCAGTAACATGGAAACTGATCAGTGATCATTTGTCCTTTCTAAAATAAAAGGTTTTATTGTAATATTGTATGTGTGCCATGACGTGTGTGTTAGTGTGAAGTGAAGGTGACCATTTGTCATACATGAACACACCACAGCACACAGTGTGAACAGCACGAAATTTAACCTCTGCATTTAACCCATTCACCAAGTGAAGCAGGGGGCAGCCAGGAACACGGCGCCCGGGGAGCAGTGTGTGGGGACGGTACCTTGCTCAGGGTACCTCAGAGGTGCCTAGCGGTCTTGGGGATCGAACCCGGAGGGCGAGTGCCCTAACCACTAGGCTACCAGCTGCTACCAGTGTGTGTGTGTGTGTGTGTGTGTGTGTGTGTGTGTGTGTGTGTGTGTGTGTGTGTATTTCATCCAATTCCGAGTGTGTGTATATATACATACATACACACATATATATATACACACACAGAAGGGGATGAAATATATATAAATATGGACAAAAGTAGCAAAGACCAAAGTCACTAAAATCAAACATCTGATTAAATACATCGATCTTTTGGATGAATCATTACTTTGAATGAAGCCTATACTGAATAGCTACAATTCTCCTTGTCTCACGATCTGATCAGATACTGCACATTGTAAAAAGAGCACCACAGAGTGAGACATTACATCAGGTAATACGCCAATATGTTCAATTATCTCCTATTAAGCTGCCAGTTTATTTTCAGTGAGCGTTCTGATGTTCCAGATGGAGATGTCAATACTCAGACAAATGTGATTTCTCGTTCCTTTGGGAACGGACAAGGGCTCATTCAAAATCTGCTCAATTGACAGGAGATAATAGAGGTGTTTCTCTTTTGCTTCTTTTTAAGCAGTTCTTCTAAGCAGCTCTCCTGAATTCTGAAAAGTTAAAGTGACAACTGATTAAAAAAGATGAGAGCAGCTGACACTTAAAATGTTCTACCAATCACACACACAACACTCTGTATGCTTATGATAACCAGTACAAACCTCTGTTTTCTTGGACTCTAGACCATGGATCATCATTTGGACATCACTGGGGACTGGCGATTCAAATTTCTATTAAAAAATACTTTATCTCCCAAGCGGCAATTTATGGCAAGCAGGATTGCAATCAACCCCCCAACAATTTCATACACATCCGTATACCTCCACACATATACACCTCTATATGTATAAGCACAAAAATACGTATAATGACATAAGCATACATGCATATACCAATTTTAAAACAGCAGATCCATTCATTAAAATGATTCTGTTCAAATAAATTATAAAATGGAGGTTGGGGTTAATCTAATCTCTTACTATTCTTACATCTATTCTTTTTCTTACATATCTGAGGCCAATGCTTTGAAATACGCATATCTTTTGCTTGTTTTAATATTTTTTTCTTTGTAAAGCTATACAATTAACATTATTAGTTAGTATTAGTTAGTATAATTTGTAAGTATAATTAGTAGTGTTAGTAGTGGTAGTAATAGTAGTATTTTTATCATTACATGCATTAGTAAAATTAGTATTTAACTGTAAATGTAATATTAATTTTTACATATGTAAATTCTCTGAAAAAGTCATTAAAATGTGGGCCTATGTTATGGTCACCCCTACACGTGCTCACCCATCATGTGAGGTAAACACAGTTTTGCTTGTATTATTTTTCCCTCTGTCACTATATCACAACCTGCTCACCCTGCTGCACCACGCTTTTGCCGATAATTACGCTGTCCATTTTACCAGAGTAAGAAAAATAGTCTTTCTGCGCTATGGAATAGTAACTAATAAGAATGTAATGGCTGTCCCCGGGCACAAAAACAATCCAGAGTCTCTTTTCCTCCATGCTTCTCCCTGCTTTCTGACACCTTCGGGGAACAAATGGGCTCTATGTCTCTCTACACTGCCAGGAGGCTCCCTGTTGGCACCCTGTTATGCCTCTTTTTCCATCTCTCTCTGCTCTCGGAGGGTTTCTCATGGGCTTGCATAACTGTTTAGCACTTGGTTTGATGAGTTATGAGGGGTTTTATGCTTTTGAATATTTTTTTTTACATCCGTCTCTTCGGTTCGGTTGCATGACAAAGTGTTTAGGAGTGAGTAAAAGATGCTGCCTTTAATATTATATAAACCCCACAAATTGAAAGCTCGAATGGCCTGCAGTGCTGTGACGAAGTATGTGCTTGGTTTGTTGTGGTGTTGAACTTTTTTGCAGCAAATTTGTTTCTGTGTTTCCAAAGCAACCTTGGAAAACTGCGAGAAGTGAATTTACTAATAAATATTATAAACGAATGGCCATTTGTAATTGGCTGGACACTCTGTAAAAACATAATTTTGGCAGATATATGACATGCTAACAGGCCAGTAATACTTTAACTGAAGTATTAGAATTCACCGAACAGCTGCCAACATTTAAGCCAAAGCTACCATGAGTAATTTTAAGCTCAGTATATAAACAGTAAATAAATTGTATAGTGATGGAAGTTCTCCCAGTTTGTTGTCATGCCGAGCTTTGTTTGGTGTTCTTATCTCACACAGAAAGTTATTTTAATTATAAAAACATGTAGTAATAATAATAACCGTTGTGGTTTTGAAAAGGACATCACATGCTAATGGGTGGAGAAAACCTGCAAAGGGTCCAGAGAGCGGCAAACACGAGGAGTGATTGAGAACAAACACCAGAATGTTTTAGAAAGTTTATATTTGTTGAAATCAGAGTTCTAAGGGCTACTGACTGATTCATATAATTTTCACACTATAACTCATGCATATTATCAGAATAATGAAATTCTGGAGGCACCAAAGCCCATCTTTTAGTGATATTCTGTTGTAATCTCTCTGAGATTAAAGCATTAAAGGAAGGTTTCATCTAACTGGTTCAACAAGAGGGATTGACCTCCACTGAGAGACAGGCTGTGAGCATTGCCAGACTTTAGATGATCAATGCCTGCTCTAAAACGCATCAATGTCACAGTGTTGGAAGAGTGGGCCACCATGTCAGAGAAGGATCAGTAACTACACAACACATCTGGCTACGGTCATCGCTGCTTGTGGTGGTCAGATCAGTTACGGAAACCATAATTTCACACAAGGCCCTGGCTGATGCATAACATTCTTCAGTAGCTAAATGAAATCAGTATTAATATTTTATACAGTGTGTTCACTCAGGCATCCGTTTATCAGGCTTTAGTAGTGGATCTGATCAATTTCAATATGAAAATATGCAAATATGCCTGCCAACAAAACGCCTCACTAAAAGCGGTTCCATTTTACTTTATTAATCATTAGCTTACTCATTAAAAGTTTGTGGGCATTACTGATCAACAGCAGGTATGATGCATTACTGTCTGGGGATAAGCTATGAGTTTTATTCAAATCTCTCATAAAATGCCTTTTAAATGGAGCAACACTGCATGTCAAATGCACTGAAAATACAGTATTCAAGAAGTATTCAGGCACCCATTTTAATTAATGAATTCAGCTGCTTTGAGGTACAGCAGTCACTGACACAGGTGTTCAGCTGTATAATGTCCCTACCAACAAAATGGATGTCACACATGAGCCTCAGATCATGATAAACTTTAGTACCTGGCCACACTAATGCTATCAGTCCTCACAACAACGTTCCAGTGTCTAGTGCAGCACCTGCCCAGCAGACCAAATGTTGGAAGGGGGTGGAAACCCCACCCTTGATGTCAGAAGAAATTAACAGTGTACAGATCTTTGGACATCCTATAATGTAGCAACATCCTGGTGTAGCTGAGTCATGAGATATACGTTGAGCTTTAATGGACTCATGGCCCGATGAGTGCTTTTGTCCTGCTTACATATAAGCTTTAACTAAATCTATTCATAGCTTTGAAGACGAGCTGCCACTTTTGGCAGAAATAGCTCATCCCAAAGGACGCTGGCATGATTCAAAATTCAGGATTCTTCTATGAGGGTGTGTGGAAGCCCTCACACACTCTTTGGAGTTGAAAAGGCTAGCATATCGATCCGGAGACTCAAATCTCAAGGCTTTCAAAGCCACACCCCCATCCATTCCACATCAAGGCTTTCTTTGAGAGGATTTGCAGGGATGCAGCAGCAAGTGAGGAACAGCTTCACTAAGCTCATACAACAGAACGTCATTTGGCTTTAGGCGTTCTTCTTGGACTTTGTTCTAGGTGCGGAATGTAGGCTGCACCTTAAAGTTTTCTTTTAAAAGTTGAAAGATAGATAAATAAATATATTGCAACTGAATATGTTTTCTCAAGAATGCATAGCTTATACAAAATTCTGGTTAAATGAAACATTTTGCTGCTTAACTAAAAAATGTAAACACTTCTACTTGCCTAGACTCCAATAGAGACTGTTGCTGCTAATAGGAGACTCCTGCCTTTGCTAGCTAAAGACACTGACACTCATCAGTGATTTTCAGAATGAATTGCTATTGATGACTCCATAGTGTTATTCTTTTATTTGCTCATGCTGTATATGTTGACCAGAGGAAGATGCGTTTCCCTTTTGAGTCTAGGTTCTTCCTGAGGCTACTTCTTTCAGCTTTATGAGTTTTTTTCATTGATTTTGTTACCTTTGTCTTGCATGGTTTCGTCTTTAGATGTTCGATTGGTTGTTTGATGGAGTTTTGGATTGTCATCTTGTTGTTTTCTTTTCAGGTTCTCCACAGACTTTGGATTATTAGCTTCCTCACAACATTTTCTTTGCCACTGGCTACCAGACAACACAACATATAACCAATCTCATGCTTAACATGCATGGCAAGGTCTTACATCACTGTTCCTGCATGAGTTAAAATGCTTGATTTTGCTTGGTCTTCCATAGTATGTCCTCATCAGGTCTCATCAGGTCTCAGTTATTTTTGGTAAAAAAAATGAACTTTTAACTTTTAAAATTTAACTTTTTAAAAAAAGTTAAGTAAAAATGACATTTATGTTTCATCAATTTGAGCACTTTTTGAACAGACTAAAGATGCTGACGTGTATCCACACCCCCTTGCAGGAGGTTCTATTACAGGGGTCAGCAAACTTTAACACTCACCGAGCCATTTGGACCCGATTTCCACAAAAGAGAAAACACCGGGAGCCGTGAATCCGTTTTGACATCCAAAATGAAGATAACACTGTGTAAAAACTAGGCTAGTGTGTTGTTAGTTAAATTTGATTTATTCAAAGAAAACATTGTGAACATTTAGAAACACAAAAATATAAACACATTGTGTTTTAATGTTTTAAGATCACAATAATCTTCAAATTTTGAACTACAATAAGAACCAAATAAAAATACACTTTCATCATCGAAATTCCATCATAATCAGAATCGCGTCTATTGGCCTATTGGAGCAGCAAGCATACTCTGTGAGAGACATATGTGGTGTAGGCACATGTACACACGTAATTGTACATATTGTTGTTGTTTTATACTATTGTACTTGAGAGACAAATTCCTTGTATGTGTTCGCTCACATACTTGGCCAATAAACGTGATTTCTGATTCTGATATGGCGACAGGCCACTGGACCCTTACTGTGTTTGCTGGCTGCAGCTTGCGTGAATGTATGCCGGCAGGATGCAGGACTAAAAGCCTGAACATACTGCAGCAGCGTCGTATCAGGAAGCGTCTTGTGTGAAACTGGGCACTGCGTCAATTGACTCACACTGCCATTATTGGTATGGCCAGTTAGCCGCTATTCTAGTGTTATTTATTTCCCAAAGTCACAGAGAGCAGCAACATAAGGATGAAAGAGCCTCATGTGGCTCTAGAACTGCGGATTGCCAACCCCTATTCTATACATATCTGTTACTTGAAGATATAGGGAGATGTTTGTGATAGTGTGGAAAACAGGCTACACATATAACAGTGTTTAAAACATCACAGATGAGTAACCTGGTAGATGATTCTGTGATGAGTGACATATATGACCCTTCAGCAGCTCACCTTGTACAGTCAAGCATGAGATAAAAGATACTGAGAGCAACTCATCTAAAGATGTCTATGTAGTCATCCATGCTATCCATTGACATTTTCCCTCAATATTATACAGCACACTGACGTATAAAGTAGATGCTGTATATAGAGTCTTTTCTCCATGTGCTTTATTGATTATCACAAACTTATCTCTCTTATCTCTGATTTACTGGCATGTCAACATATTTCTCTGTACATAGACAAGAACATGAAACTGACTGACTTGAAGGTCACTTTTGATAGAAGCTACAGGGCAGGCTATATATAATTAATTTGATACTACAACCTTTTAAGGGCTTTTCACACCGCAAGTGACAATCACATGGCATCTGTTCATTTTCAGTGAAAAGTAGGAATTACAAATAAGTCAGACTCCCCCCAAAAAACAACATGCATCATCCCCACATGCCCACCTGCCTCTGATTTTAAAAAAATATTTTTAAGAAATTGCCTAAATTTCACAGAAAATTGTGCTGTTTGATGTGCTTTACTGAGACAGGGCTGCACGAGTGTATTCCTGACTCTGGCGTGACGTTGCTGGCTTTTCACATGTTTGGGTGGACAGAACTTGTGGAAAAAACAAGGGGTGGGGGGCTTGCTCTTTGTTAGAGAGTCGATGACTCTAAGCTTTTAATATTTATTTGTCTTGCTATTTTACTGGAACAATCCCCTGACCATTACAAGTTCAAATGGTGACTGAAGATCTCACTGAAAAATCCATGCCCTAAATCAGTTTCACTAACATAAACTGCACAAAATAAAACAAATATGAAATATGATGGGCACTGGTGGAGTATTAACTTAAACTCTGGTGGAATCTTAGATAGCAGGTCTTAATTTAAGGGGTGGAGGTAGCTCAGTGGGTAGGACACTTGCCCCCAGACCAAGAGGTCATGGGTTCAAATCCTACCTACAGCACCACCACTGGGTCCCTGAGCAAGACCCTTAACCCTGAGTTGCTCCAGGGAGACTGTCCCCTGTAGGTAGGGAATGGAACAGGTAGGAAATGGAAGTCGCTTTGGATGAAAGCATCTGATAAATGTCCTAAATGTAAATTTATGTCTGGATTCACCAGTGTGAGGAGTGTGTTTTCTTTGTGGACTACAAAGTGCCCATGTGTGTCAATATGGATTAGATCGTCTGCCAAATGTCATAAAAATAAATCTACACTGGACATTTGCTGGCTGTGCTTGCACTGCAGTCCTCAATTGGGGAGTGTTTAGCAGATTGTCGTTTGCAAAGAGTAGAATGAAGTTTAACTGAGACACTGGAACTTCATCTACACCACGACATTGCTAACAAATTACAACAGGTAATCTTACCCTAAAATGTTAGAAATACGCTTTATTTATGGATAGGTTTCCCTGAATGACTCATATTGATACTATTTAAAAACAGAGAAATGTATTGAAATGAACTTCAGTTATTCCCAGCCACACAATACAGAGGTAGCAGAGCTAGGTTGAAAATGTCAGACTATTCCTTTAAGGTTTTTTTCCCCCTTATGGACGTCTTATCAAGGTCTTTCACAAGATTGCGTGTTCGGTGAGACAAAGCTGTACAGTAACTCAATTCTCGAGTGGAAGGAAACCATTAAAGTAACAAATGAAGGCCTATCTTTAGAAACCTGGAAAAACATGAGTGTGACTGTTCGTGTGGTTGGTCCCTTATCAGCCATAGCAAGACACATGGATGCAAACACAATCACTTTTGCAGTTAATTGCTGTTGTTGATCACACTGTGGACTATGGAATCGTCATTTCTTTTGGTGAACAATTACCCACAAACACTATCCTGTGTTTTCCAACCCTGTTTTACCAGCAGTTGTCTGTTCCTATAGAACATTTTTGCAGATTTATGTTGCAAGCTGTTCACAGTGAGCACGGTTTATAACTACAATATTAAGAAATCTAGAATTAGCAGGCAGACAGATAATTTAATTAAAGGAGTAATAGCTTTTGAAGTGTGAATTGGAGAGATGATGACCAACCCATTCATATTTAATGACTCTCGGAGTTCTCTGAAACCATTCACTATTTCAGAACAACAACTGGAGAACGGGGTCTAAAGAACGTTCACAGCCGAGACTCCGGTCTTGATAAGAGGATGGTCAGAAGGTGCAAATTGGATTTGGAATACATAGCTAGAATATATTTTTGCATTAGCATTTTGATAAGTGCAAACTGGTTGAACCAAAGTCACTCTCAAAGAATATTCACTTTTGTTACTGAGGCTCATCCTCTGAACCTCGGCTTTAATGCTCTCCATAAGTACGCAATAGAATCCATTTTGCCGTCACATCACGAGGGCTTTTTATATTCACTGTTTTACCGTTAAACTCATTTGAGAACCTTACTTTTGAATAATTTGAAACTCCAAGGGCCTGACTGAGTCAATCGCCCATAGCAATTTGTCTAGGATGAGCTTCTATCTAATGACAGAATAGGAGATCCATGAACTAGAGCAGTCAATCTATTTACACAATGACTGCCTGTGTCATCAGTATGGAGACGGTTTCATCACTTGCCTTTCCCACTGGGCCTCTACTTTTCAAACCTGCAATAAGGGTTCATGTTTGGAGGTCGAGGCCATTTTCCAGTTATTTGCTTATGAGATCAGAGCAATTGATGATGGAGCACGATGAATTACAATGAGAGGGTGGCAGCAATCGTCCACCATGAAAAGTTAAATGTAGCTATCCACCTACTCAATAAACACTGGCTGTTAATAACAGAGTCTTCTTCTAGTCTAGATGGATTTCAAGGTAACTCCACATCTCAAGGATGCATGTGTGTGAAAGGTCACACTTTTATTGGGTGTAGTTTATAATCATGCAATCCAGCTAACGTTAAAATTAGAGACATAATGGTTCTGAACAGAAACATCCATATAATGTGAACAATGGAGTGTTCTGTGCCGTGTTTAGTGACTAATTGAGCAGAATTCATACATAGTTTTGTGTATATTTCAAACTGTAGACCATGATCACTGTTAAATGTGTTTATGGGATTCTGACCGAAGTAAATGTGCCAGAGCTACAGGAGTTTGATCAAGGTTAAATGCGCTTGAATAAACTTTTTGGCAATGGTTTGGGGAAGGCCTTTTTCAGTTTAGATCAATTTGGTGTGGAGGAACTGCATAGAGCTCTGACCAGAACCCTGATCTCAATACCCATGAGATTAATTGAATTATTGATTACGAGCCGGGCCTTTGTGGTATGTGAGTGGAGGAAAGGACCACAGACAGGTAAGGCGTGTGTAATGTGTAACGCATTACACCGAATTTAAGGGTGCTTTCACACCTATAGTTCCATTGCTTTAGTCTGCACCAGTCAGAAAAATGTTACAATGTTGTGAACAGACGTGGGTACGGTTTGCTTTTACATATGCAGAGTTCTAAACGAACCAAATTAGACCACGAAGACCATCTGCACCCGACTATTTTCAGAAAATCGCACCACTTTTAATAATCATGGAGGAGCATCTTTGCATTGCGCTCATGTTGCTGATCCTCGCGCATTACAGTGTACGTGCAGATCATGTTTTCCAGACAATTCATTTCGAACATGATTTGCGGCTGCGACTCCAAACCATACACCATCTCCTCGACGGCGCATTGCGCGGGAGAAGATCCCTCCTCCTGAATGATCATTTCGTTATTAGCCAATTTTACCCACAATCTGATACACATAATCCATAATGTTTCGTCCAATTTGGTTCGGTTGCTTTCACACCGCACCAAAGTAGAGCGGATAAAGCGGTCCGAGACCACCCCTTCAGGCAGGTCTCAGATCAATTTATTTGGTGCGCACCAAAGTACCAAAGTAAGATTGCATTCACATCAACGCAAACGAACCGAACCAAGGGACCAAACACGTTCGGTGCGCACCAAATACTGTAGGTGTGAAAGCACCCTAAAATTAAATTTTTTTTCACTATACGCAGGTGCTCTTGGAACGTAACTGTACGTAACACTACTTGTCATTACATTCCACACACGCCACACAGGTCGCAGCCAAGCAGGAGGAAATACCTCTGACGTTATGAATGACCAGGTGTGTACTCATACTACAGCCTTCTTGTGCAACAGTGCCTAAAGTCTATCCACAAGACGGCAGGCGAAAGTAGCTGCAGAAGAGGGGTTGGGGTGGGCAACTCCCATGGTTTAGGAATGGGAGGTCTTGTAAAATCAAATAGATGTGATGCTCTGGGGTAAAAATGTTATGTTTCAACTTATTCACTCGCAAAAATGTGTTTACCATTAAATCTTTAAATTAGCTTACTCTGTAACACTTTATCACGCTAATTTCTGTCCCAACAAAATTTACCACCATCTAAATGTCATGATGATTGCATATCTGTCTGCAGCACATGGCCATTTACAGCAATTCGATTAAAGCTGCGGGTGCAGTGTCGCCCTTTTATCTCCAGGACTCAGCTAATAGATACATTGGACTTGGACAGTAGTAAATATACAAGTGCGACAGTACAAATCAAAGCATTCATTGATTTGTGATGGTATTATTTGTTGCTCTCCAGAGATGAAACTGCTACCAAAACATAGATATTCTTTTTAACCAGTTAAAGTCGTCAGATATTAGTCTTTTAACTGGACATCTTTTTTCCCCTCGAAAAATAAATGTCTCTAAATCTCCCTCCTCTAGACAACTTTTTTCTTCTCTGTGAGGTTGTGTTTAATTGGGGATGTTAATTATTGCAGGTGCTTCATTACTTTGACATGGCCCTGTTTGAGTCTGGACCATGGAGTGTGCTCATTTGAGTTTTAATTAAAACACTGACAGGGATAATGTAACTAATTAAGGTGGTGACAGGTACTCAGTACAAAAATGGCTATTCTTCCATGACTGAGGAGCGGATACAATAACCCTTCGGAATTTGCTGGATTTCCACATGAATGGCTGCATGTTGCAGTGGATGAATAAAAATCCCAATTTACACAATTTTCCACTTTTCCAAGACATGTTTAGAGCCCAGACTTTGCTTTTTTAGTTTAGGACTAGAGCAACAAGTCTAACACTGCTAACAAGTACCAGAAGTCAGCGAAATCTTTTCTGTAACAACCCACTCAAATCTCATCCAGGTGGCACAGACTCGTAGATGTGGTTTGAAACACAGTACAACTGAAAAATAACAATAAAAAATAAAAACACTTTAGGAGTAAAAATTCTGATCATATCTTCAGATCACTCACATAATAAATGGCTCCATGGAAACGGGTCATATTGCAGTGTCCTTTAAATCAATTGTAGTCACACAAATCCAAAAAAAGACAACACTCAGTATCACTGATGAGAACAACTACAGACTCTCTTCTCCTTTCACAGAAAATTGTGCTGTTTGTTGTGCTTTACTGAGACAGGGCTGCACGAGTGTATTCCAGACTCTGGCGTGGACGTTGTTGGCTTTTCACATGTTTGGGTGGACAGAACTTGTGGAAAAAACAAAGGGCGGGGGGGCTTGCTCTTTGTTAGAGAGTTATGGTGCCACCTGTGTCATATTGTAATCAAGGAACGCATCTGCAGCCTGGACACTGAGGTCTCACATGTGATCGCCATTGTTGTTTACATTCCTCTATTGGCCAACACAAGCACAGCGTGTGATGTCATTCACTCTACAACCTCCAGAAAAGATATTCAGATGCATTTATCTTCATCTCTGGTACATCCAGGATCAGTAAAGTTTTCTGATTCTAGATTTAAAGCTCTAATGCTCGCCTACAAATCCAAAAATGTTTCAGCTGTGTCTTACTTGTTAGCACTTACCTGGCCACAGGTCTCAGCTCGCTCTCTTAGGACATCGACTTTAAAAACTGTCCTCTGTGTGTGTGAGAAGTATCTGATAGGACTCCGGTGGAGAACTAACTTAATCTCTGGTAGAATTGTAGTTTGTAGCAACTTAATTGCCACTTATAGGCTTACAAGCGTAAGGGACATGTTTTCTCATGGCGCATTTTCCAAATGCTGCAAATTTAAACATGTGTTTATTATGTTCTGAAAACATGCTCTGGTTAAGCCAATAGGCAATAGTTTATGTAGGATCTGCAGTAAGTGTCGCCTCTCCACCAATATCATTATGCAAAAAGCAATGGGCCAGCAGAGGTCAATGAGGTGCACACAGAGATTAAAAATACAAACAAATATCAGTTTTCAATACAGCTAGTACTTTTTAAAAACGGTCTGACACAAAGATAATTTTCTGATTGACCAGATATGAAATATTATCAGATATCTGGTCATTAAGAAAAACTGACATTTGACTCAAAGACACTAAACTCGTCCTTTAATATTAATTACAGAAGTACTGCCTAAAACGAGTCAGGGAGAAATAAAAACGCAAAGCATTCCAAATTGAAATGACTTTTCGATGAAGTCCAACAGATTGCATGTACGGAAGGGATTGGTGTGTTTTGAGTTCCACCCCGAAGTTCTTGGCCTGCTTTCTCTTTTTGTATTTGCCGCACTGAGCTGTTTACTCTGCTGTTGACTGGCTAACCCCTCCTCTAGTGAAAGAGACTGGGGTTTGTTTTGAGTGAGCTTTCCCTGAACTCTGTCTTCTTCATTTCCTCTTGTTCTTCCAGAGCATCGGTGACCCCCTGTGTTCCCCTCTACCTCGCTATCTCTCTCTCTGGTGGCTTCCTTTGATCCACAGCGGACTGGAGAAAATGAAATTGCTTTTGCTTCTCCTGCACTAACAACACAAACACCTGGCACATCGATATTGTCATTTTACCCGCAGCACTCCAAAGACTGCTTACACACTTTGTGTGTGTGTGTGTGTGTGTGTGTGTGTGTGTGTGTGTAGGGTCATATTAAAACATTGTGAAGACGTGGGTGAAATCTACATTAGGGCACTCCCAACATCTGTTATCGCACAATGGGATGCACATAAGTCTATAGCAACATAAACAACAGTAAGGTAGCTGTGTGTCTGCCCTGTATGAAACGTCTGTATGAAGTTCATAAAGGTTAGTTTATAGGAGAGCTTGGCTGCTTTCTATTCACCCTAATATATCAACATAAAAAGCTGCAAGAGGACAAGCAAGATTTCAACCCCATGCTGGAGAAACCTGCAACTTCCAGGAGAGGTGGGATGTCCGTGTTGCCATTTCAGGGGATTTTCTGGACATTTTGTCGACATTCATTTCCTTTTAAGGTTTTTTTTTTTTTTACAGACGAATTCTGTTTCCATAGTCAACACTAGCAAACTTTTGAAGGCATCAGAACATTTTAGCACAAAATCCTTTAAATGAAAATGAAAAAAAAAAAAAAGGCTGTGTTGGCAGCTGTTGATGTAATTTGCATTAGGCTAAACATTTTAGTGAAGCTTGTTCTAAACCCAAAGTGATTGGCATGACTAACAAAGTAGGATATTTCTGTGAGAAACAACATGAGTATGTTTTTTTGTGGTTCTAAAATAGATTCAGATTGTAAGCATATTTTTTGGGCATGGTGGTACAGATTAAAGGCAGGTTAACCATGTTATGACTGTGGAGCAACTATGGAAAAACCTACTGCTGGGATTAAGTTTTACATTTTAACTATTCAGGCACTGACGTTGGATGAGAAGGCCTGACTTGCAAGTTCCATTCCAGTTTATCCCAAAGGTGTTGGATGGGGCTGAGATCAGGGCTATTTGTCAAGTTCTTCCACGCCGAATTCATCCCAACATCTTTATAGACCTTGCTTTGTGCACTGGAGGGCAGTCATGCTGGAATGGAAAAGATTCTTCCCCAAACTGTGTCCAAAAGGTTGGAAGCATGGTGTTGTCCAAAATGTCTTGGTATGCTGAAGTATTTATATTGTCCTTCACGGGAAATAACGGGCCTAGCCCAAACCCTGAAAAATAGGTGTGTCCCAATACTTTTGTCCATGTTTTGTTTATTTAGTAAACAATTATTTAGCCCCACCCATTCACGTTGAACAACAAGGAGTGTTTCAGCCAAACCCTTTAGGTGAAGAAGGCAAAATGCAAGGTTGCCATACAACATATAGTCTATTAAGCCACAATGGCAAAGAATAACAAATAAGTCTAAGAATTAAGGTGAGATTAAAAATGGGTCATGTTAAAAATGGATCATGATGACAGGAACATCAGAATAAAAATGTAGGATATGGAGCCCTTTGAAGGTCTCAAGAGTGTAAAAATGCAAACTGAGGGTGGAGTGTTTAACCAGGTCTAAGAACATACGAAGCTGTGCGAGAATCAGAAATGTATTTTTCCGTGACTGACATTTACTATAAATACATGAGCATATCTCCCACTGCTGTCTGAAATGTATTGTGATAATAGTCAGACAGTAGAGACCCCCTACTTTGAAATTGTAATAACCATGATAATCTCTCAGTGAGGATTCCAGTTCAAAGTGACCTTCTCCCATGCCCTCAATTATTCTGTTTACAAGCACGGCTTTAATGCTAGCTGCACTTCAATCGTCCAATTGCTGGTAAAGTGTACCCTTTAAAATAATGAATTGTGCTTTTGTTCCATGATTCATACATCAAACCATTCAAACTACTCAAACGCACTTAAACTTGAACCATTTATGAAAATAAATGTCGTTTTTTGATGGTTTTAAACCCATGAATAGGTCATATGTGCCTTTTCATGTCACGGGGGTTTGCTGACTGCTCGGGCTCGAAAATTATGGTTCTACGCAAAAGCCATAATAACAGCCAAACTCATCACCCACATTCAAGCAGACAAATAATGAGATTTTGCATTTTGCTACTCTTCCACTGATATGAACCCCCAGTCATTTTACCGAGGTCTTTTTGAAAACCTCTGTTGCCCTGATTGCTCATCCATTGTTCAGCATGGATTGGATTTTTAACCTGAATTGTCTGCACCAACACACCGCTTTTCCACTCGAATAGCTTCTGCGCTGGATTCATTAGAGATTCAGACAAATCTTAACTTGCAGCTATTACAAGGTCAAATGTGCTTGCAGATTCAAATCACATCTCTAGCCTAGTGAGTGACAGAAATTGGACATTTATTATAAAAAGAAGCTACAGTGTATAATGTATTACTGTATACAGAAAGACATTTTAGGCAACACCATGCTTTCAACTTTGTGGACACAGTTTGGGGAAGAACCTTTTCAATTCCAGCATGACTGTGCCCCAGTGCAAGGTCCATAAGGACATGGTTGAATGAGTTCTGTGTGGAGGAACTTGCTTGGCCTGCAGAAAACCCTGACCTCACCCTCATCAAACACCTTTGGGATGGACTCGAATGGAGGTTGTGAGCGAGGACTTCTCGTCCAAAATCAGTGCCTGACTTGATAAATGCTCCACAGAATGAATGGGCACAAACACTTTTTTTGTGGAAAGTCTTCCAAGAAGCTTGGAAACTGTTATAGCAGCAAATGGGGACCAACTCCATATTAAAGCCTATGTATATAAATGCAATGTCATTAAAGTCCCTGTTGGTGCAATGGTCAGGCATCCTAATACTTTTGTCCTTATTGCGTACCACAAAGAAGATAATTTTCTGTTGTGTGTTAAAGGAACTTAAAGGAACTATATTGTTTCCTACCAAACTTATGAGAAATATTACAATGGACTCAATACTCCAATAGACAGCCTTTTTTATAGAGTTGAGCCGGATACTCGGCTGAAACGAGTATCCGGTACGGATAAAGCACTTTTGACGAGTACGAGT
>JBBPCW010000133.1:9716733-9731156 GCA_037974425.1 Phenacogrammus interruptus
TACCACATATAGTTCACTCAGGTCCTCTAACACTGGCCTAATTTTTCCCAGAATGTGGGAAATAACAATGGGGAGGCAGTTTAAGCACTTAACAAACCATAAACATACCATTTTAGCTTAGCATTCTCCTAATGATTTACAGGAGGTTACGATGTAACCTGAATTTTGGTGTAAGTCGAAACACATCCTAACCTAAGTTAACAACCTATTCTACTATGGTTGTAAAATCTATAAACACAACTGAGAAAAAATTAGTGTTAAGAAGCCATGATAAAGACAGAAAAGTTGCCAAACAAAGCAACATAAACTGAACACATGTGCTTAGATAAGCAAACTCCATCACTTATATGTATTCTACATATTCTTACGCCTACGTGAGCTCCGTAAACTCAAAATGTTGTATAGCGAGACCCTCGTAATTCGAGATGTTTGCTTGTTTGTTATGTACCATTCATTTTCTGTAACCTCTTAATCCTTACTAGGGTGGCGATGATTATGCATCTATTTAGTTTCATTTACTTTGTTATGTATATAAAACAAATATATAGATATTATTTATATATGATAATTTATTCACAATGTACTGATTGGGATTACTTTGGAAATGTCACGACAGGGGGTTTGAGTCCCCTGTCATGATTTACCTTGGGAAAAACAGGGAAACGGCAGGCAGACTTCCATGCTGGTGCTCTGTTTATTCAAAGTGAAAACAAAACTGAAAAACGAACAGAAACAGACTCGGTGGCCGTAATACTGGGCATCAGAAACACTAAACACTTGAACAAGACAGGAACGGGGAAAAATAAGGCGATGGACAAATGAGGAAAAACTACCAGACACAGACTTATATACAGACATAAATCACAAGACAAAACACAAGGCAGGTGAACACAAAGGAGACACGTGATACAAGAACAGAATGTCAAAATAAAAGGCCCGAAAACAAACTGAAACAGAATGAAAAAACAGAAAAGCAGCAGCATAACGAGGGCCGCTGGCCAGACCGTGACAGGAAAGGACAGTGAAGCGCAGAGGAGCTGAATACCAGACAGTATCAGTGATTGCACTATTGAAGAAATGCTTTTGTTGTTTTGTAAAGCACTTTGTGTTACATTGTCTTCACTTGAAAGGTGCTATAAATATAAATAAACTTTGGTTTAATTTGATTTAGCCTGCTTGCCTAATGTAATGTCCAAACAGTGCCACATACTACACTACAGGTTTGACTGTGGCTGACTCGTGCTCTGCTGAAACAAGTGTAGATGAGTAGGAGAAGTCTAGGTAGAGTGGCTGGCATCTGTTCTATGATGTTTAGTACTGTAACATTTAAACTTAGTCAGAATTAGTTTAGTTACAGCCAGGGTTCCAGCAAACAAATGCTAAGCATGGTTTAGAGCAGTGGTCCCCAACCTTTATTTCGTCACGGACCGGTTTAATATCAGAAACTATTTTCACGGCCCGGAATTTAAGGAGTGGCAGATAAATATACGTATACATATTTATATAAATAAATGATACACATAAAAATTGGAATATTTTAAAATATATACCCCAATATAATAATGGGGTATCTCTAAAATATAATAATAAACATGAATCCAATGTGTACTCGCAGCTTTATTAACAGCATTTTCGTAACAATGAGCCAACAACAGAACACGGGTAACATCCACGTTTTTTTTTTTTTTTGTGCAGCCCGCGGACCGGTACCACATGACCCACGGCCCGGTACTGGTCCGCGGCCTGGGGGTTGGGGACCACTGGTTTAGAGGATTAACACTCATATCTGAGACTGCAAAATTGGCATTGAACTGTGGTTTTTGTTGCAATCACCCACACTCATTGTCACATATCAGTGGACTCCCAAATGACCAATCCATCAGAAATCCATATAATTTGAATCAGAATCATAAAGACCTTATTACCTTTGTAGCACATTGCATGTCTAGTCTTGCTGTTCATTTTTATCAGAAACTCCTAACATGTCGATGTTCCTGGGCTTACCTGGGTTTGCTCACTATAGCCTATCTGTTGCTTCACAGTTTTTCAAATCCTCTCTACCCCAACCATCATAGGAATAGAACCACCACAGGACCACTAGATATAATTTGGCTGCACCATTTGCAGCACAGCAGTGAAACTGACAGTGTAATAGCATGGTAGGATTCGTGTGCTGCTGGCATGAGTGTATCAGGCACAGTAGTGTTGGTGCATTTTAGGCTCCCCTGGGTCGCTACTGGGTTGAGAACAGTCACCCAACCAAAAATATCCAGCCAACAATATCCAAGGGCCATGTACATACCAGCAGTGAATGATAAACAATCACAGAGACATTTGGAATTCTATTCAAGACTTTCAGTAATTTACTAACGGGCTGTAAGGGTGACAATTTAACTGTGGGACATCAGTCTTTGAAGGTTATTGCATAATTTGAACCATTATATCAACCATTAGAGTCAAATCTTTCGATCAGGTCGGTCATTAGGACTTTTGGGCAGGCTGTCACTGAATGCAGATTTTAAAAAGTGTGTGAGAGAATGTGTCAGATCCAGAACACTTAAGGCTTGTGTCAGTTTTAGAGGACAACACACCAGAGACCAGTCCACCTTCCAGTCAGCAAATACCCAGCCTTTAAGAGCCAGAAGGATATTAGAAGTCCTCGTGTTCAAATCAATTACCCTGCTATTGTTAATATCCTGGAGATTTTTCATCTAAGTGAAATGGCATTACAAGAGACACCAAATTAGATTTTTGCCCCTCATCTCCCGACCACAGTACTCCGGTACCAGCCGTTCCTATGGTAACTTTGAACAGAGTGATGAGCTCATGGCACGGGGCGGGAGGGTTTGGGGGTTGACGTTGAATATGGAATATCATCTGATCTCAACACTTTGACGTGAGGAAATGCCAACTGTTATCAGGCCCTTAAGGAAATTAACGTCCAAATTGAATAATATGCATCAGCCGTGGGCTGAAAGATCTAAATGGCAAGGACGGGCCATGTTGACATTCTTCTGTTAATTGAGGGCAGGACAGAATGTCACCCTCTCATGTTGCTGATAGACTCTCATTAAAAACACTGATAATCAGTGAGGCTGACGGTGGCCCAAGCTTGAACATATCTGATCTCCAGTCTGTTTCTTTCTAGTCTAGATTTTCTTATGATTTGTCCTTCATTTTTTCAGTGTCTTTTCAGGTGTGCATTTGTATGCAATTAGGTGCTCTCCTCAAGGTTGCAGAGGTGCTAAGAATCCACAAAACACCGGGTGACCCATTTCTTCAATTTTCATCTTACACATTATTCATTGGTTAGTGGGTTTTTTCCTTCATGCAAATAGGCCCATTGAGTGTCTTACATAGGACAGATAGCACTTCGTCCGCAATACAACATGGAGTAAAAAATTCTACAATTGTGTTGTATGTGTAGCATCCTGCTTCAATAAAGGCATATATATCTATCTATCTATGGAACAACATGTTTCTAAATGCAAAACAGGACCCTGAGAGAGCAGGTGCATGGACGAAAAGGACTTGAAATTTATGAGGTCACAGAAAAATAAGGAATGATTGATTTCTTCGCTGGTTGTTATTCAGCTGAAGCAGATTTTCACTGACCCCTGCTTCCACAAAGTTAACTGTTGTGCTAGCTTGAATGTAGCTTTAAAAATGTCCCTGAGAGCTTAAACATTATAACCATTGTTATAAAACTAGTGTGCCAATAGCTCACCTTGATGTGTGAAAAAGCATGTGTCCGTGACAAAGGAACAGCTTGAGACCGCAGCCTCCAAAATAGATTTTCTAGACGCGCAGGGGAAGTTAGCAGACCTTCGTTGAGGGGTCGTCATGGTGACATCAGGCACTGTGCTAAATTGTTTTGGCCTTTTCCCCTGTCTCCAAGGCACATTTACAAAGCGCTTTGCTCCTCGCTACCGTGTCCTGCCTGCTCTTACCTCCACTGTGTTTTTCCACCACTATTCTCAAGATTTCTAAAGACCCAGTGGCTAGCTTTTATTGTGCTAATGCTAATCAAAGCTCTTAGCAAATAAAGCAGCACAGGCCGAGTGTTGCTAACACTTTCATTCTGATTTTAGCTTGATGTACATGGAGGTCATTTTTTCTTCTAGTAGCCTCCTAATGGTCTATTTAGTCTTTCATATTACATTCATAAAAGCCCTCCTGAAAATGTAGCAACCTGGCCATTCATACAGGATTTTTGTAGTAAAAACTAGCACTTTCTGCTGGTGATTCTAGCCACTTCTGATACTTGAAGTTAGTTTTTTTGTGTGTAATTCCATGTGTAAATCTGATTCCTCACAGGCGATGCACAGTCTGTTATTTCTCTTTATTCATTCTGTCTGGTGGAAGATTAGAATGACATGCTAATACAAACTGCAGCACCACAAATAGGCTCAATATTATTTTATGCCTTGCCTGCCACATTTTTGTGAAACTCCCCACATAGACAATACAGCGTTTGCAAATGATTTATAATATAGAGATTTGTGACGTTGTGTCAAAAGCATTTAACTGCGTTGTGTGAAAAAATTGGCTTTGTTTTAAATTAATGCCTGTGAGATTAGCTTTCACTTCAAATGGAGCAAAAAAAGCAAATTTCTATTAGCGCAGCCCAAAGGACATGCTAGCAGAAGCGTGTCTAATATATGCTGATGGCAGGTCGCAGGGGATGAGCGAGGACCTTGAATGGGGACCTCTAATTTGAAACTGAAATTCACATTGTCAGCTGGTGCATATTATTTATTTCCCCTCATAGTTTCAAATGGTAAGCCACATTGTTTCTGTTCGAGAGTGATTTCGAATTTTTTGGAATATCTAGGTTTATGTCCCCAGGTGTAAAATCCCATTAAACCTTAAAGCCTGAGCACACAGCTCCACATTGTTCCATGTGAATTATCGGACCGCTGCACATGCTGCCCATACTGCCCATACTGGCACGTGGGCTATGTGGATGTATTACAGCTGGCTGTCTAGTGTGGAATGCTGACATGTGCAGTGAAGCTTCATCCTGTAAACTTCATCCAGCCTCCACTTTATGCAGGTGTGGATTGATGAGCCGAATTAGTCAAATTAAGCTCATGCTCATTGCTGTTTGCACTATATGGCTGTGAAATTTATCGCTCCTCGCACTGTACTTCGCTGATTTTGACCTAAAAATTGAAACATAAAAATCCCTTAAGCTGCACTAAAAAGGATGCTCTCTTGAATTGATTTGCTCTTTAGTTCTCATCTTTATTGTGAGTATGGACCTAGTGAACCGCAGAATGAGAGGTGCTGCATGCCACATGAAAATCTGTTTGAGGGAGAAAGAATAAAGTAAAGGGAAATGCAAGAGCAGGGAAATTGTAGGGTATCATTTTTGAAAAATACTGTATGTGATGTGAAAAAATGGCTTTTTTCCTGATGGAAATCATCATTTTGATTAAGCACTACTCACTTTTCCTGTTTCAGGTGTCAGAAAAAAATTTAATATTGTGTTAGATTGTGTCTCAGGAAAACCTCTTGTGAAATATATTATATTTTTAACATGTTTCCAACTTCTACACCAAAGCACTTTTTATTAATTACTGGATCATGATGTACTTCTGAGGGTACATTTATAATGTTTGCGATTTAATGGAATTAAATGTACCAGGGCAGTGCCGTTTCCTCTGACAGTGTGGGTGATGTAGAATTAATTTAGAATATCACACTATTTTGAAATGTCAGTTATGCTCATGTGTAGGAATTTTAGGGTCTAAAATGATTTTAATGTAGAAAATCAGTAAAATGAGTTTCTGAACTGTAAATGGACACAGGCTTTATTGGAAAGAATATTGCAATATTTATCAGTATAATGCCAATGTGTTGTTTCAACACTAAACTATTGCCCTACCTTTTCAATAGCCCGATTGATGAGTATCTGAATTTGAGAATAGTTTACCTGGACACATTTGTATAATACGAAATATCATAATGTGACTTTTTCACAATATCGTTCAGTCCTAGTGCATCTTAAGCTTCAACATGTTCATTATGTCATTACTGTTTATTAGTTTTTTGGGGTGATCAAATAGAAATTGTGTCCATATGGTAACCAAAGCTCATCTAAAATCGAAGCCAAAAATACCAAGCTTTTGATGGAAGTGGGTCATAATTCATGAAAAGCAAAACAGCTCTAGGCATGAAAGAAAGGGAGAAGATCTAAGAGCCACATTTGCTCAGCCCGGCAGCCAATGTTCAGGATTTTTCTCCACGCAGCCATTACTGTGGCGATAGAAGCTATGGGTTTGGAAAGTAGAGGGTTAGCTCTCCACACTTTGGCCCTGTGGGGACTGAGGGACTTGGCATACACACATGAGCTCGACAGCACTGCACAGTGAAGCAGGAAGGCCTACATTGTCTACTGTATTTTTAGATTCTCGGTTAAAATTCCAATTGGTGGAGGTTAAAATATACATAGAGCTTTTTTTTCCTCCTAAGGTCTTTCTAAGTGCAGCAATAAAACATACTGTCATTTTATAGGGCCACCTACCTTTCATTTATGTTATAAATCACCTATAAAAGAGCACTTTATAGGTTTATAGTTACTGACCGTGGCCCATTTGCTGCTGAATTTGTTGTTTTTATTCAAGTATAATAAAAAGTGTGTTAGTTCTCCCAGATAATAATTAATAGGACACTGAATTGAAACTGTCACAGACTCTTGCGACACAGTATGCGATGAACATGTCTTTTTAACAGGATTATGGTGTCCTGGTCTCTGTTCAGACCCCACGGTTCTAAAGAACAAGCTACTTTGTGAACATAATCCAATTTATAATTTTCATAGCTTTCAAGTCAGAAATAGGATTTTTTGGGAATATGCAGCTATTTCTCCCTCCCTCTAGTCTCCTCCTTCATCCCCCTAGACCTCTCCTTACACACTCCCAGCATGTATAACAATCACTGTGTGTAATGTATCTGTAATGTTATTGTTTCGCTGTAATGTTGGATGGTGTTTTGTTAATAATATGTGGATGCCCATGTATATCTTGTGCTACAGACTTTAACCTACTGCTCAACAAATTCCACTGGCCTGACATGACACTGGCCTGACACTGGCTTAAACAACCTACAGTATGTGAAATGTTATTTTTTGTGATTTATATCCATTGTTTTGTTAACAACACCATTAAAAAGTTTGAAAAGGTTTCTACATCAGTATTGTTTATATAGTAAATTGACCAGGATTGCCCCAAATTTTTGCATATGACTGTAATGTCAGGTGTTTCTGATAAAATGGCCCATGATTGTATCAGTACCTTACTGACAATTTAGTTACAGCGTCCAGTGTTGGTTGAATAATGTTCTTGCACATGCATCACGTATTTGAAATGAGGAGTCTGCATTTGTGCCTGATCTCCATGGTGTATGTCTTTTGAAGAGCATCACCATTTGCATCCTTATAAAGTAACTAATGCCATGTCTCTTTGGTTTTGTAGCTTTGAAAGGTGCATTGCCGTGCTCTGGATTTCATCTGTAATAGATTCTTTCATCATACGTTGCTGGAAGTCTCTGGATCTTTGCCAGTTTTCTTAGCACTGTCTAACAAGCACCGTGTGATGGTCGCACTGCCTTGAAGTTCTGTCAGGCTTTTTAAGCTTCGTCTTTGCGGCCCTTTGGAAGACCTTCTTTCCTTATGAAAGTAGAATGAAAAAAACTTTGAGTATTCTTTAAGTATAACACAGCACCGCGCTGTATTACAATAAGTGGCACAATCAAGTGTGTCTGGCCAAATCTTTTTCTGTCCCGGTCGGTGCCTTGTTTCTGCATAATTTATTCACTCCCGGTGCGTACTCATACCTTCGGAAGAGCTGAAATGGGTCCAAGTTTCCACAGTAATGCACATTTGGATGGAGAAATTCTGTAATTAAGGTAGAAAAATTGGAGCTTCACAACTACACAAGCGTACTGGGTATAATTTATGTCCAATTCACTTATGATATGAATATCTTAGACACTTTTACTGAGGAAAAATATGTCCACATGGTTTACCTAAACTCAAATGAATAACATTAAAAAACACTGCAGCACTTCCCTGTGCCTGAATCACTGCTTGTAAGTCAGTATTACTAAAATATAAGACCTATCTCAATCCAGTCATATATTGTCCTCTCTTTCTTTATACCTCTGCCTTACTTTTTCTGCACATCGGAATGAAGTCAAATAAAACAAGTGACTGGAGAAACAAGAAGGGAAAACAAGAGGGAAACTCGAAGGCAGCTAATTAATAATGCCACACTACATGTACCACGGGCTGATGTTTTAAAGAGGGGTGAATGGAAGTTTTGAAGGTTTGCATTATTAATTACACAGCTCGTTAAATTCTACACACAGTTAAAAGCGGCGGCGAAATGGAGAACAGTTTGGTCTCCTGCGTTGAGCGGCGCACCTCAGGCATCAATCCTGGTGGGCCACTTTGATTTGTTTATTTTCTGGCCACCCACCGCAGAGTGCAGTATACAAAATTACTGTTTTTAGCAAGCAACAGCTGGACACGGCGGGGAAGCCAGGAATGGTGCAAACAAAGTGCATTCAACTGCGCTCAGGCATGCCGCCTTGCACAAAAAAACAGGGCAGGTATAGACTTGCAAATCATTGGCATCCAGTATGAGGATTAATTCAGAGTAACAGCATAGCAAGGGTGTTTTGGAGGCTTGGACAAATTTAATGTATGTATTATCTACGAATTGTCACAAAGCATCTTTCTAGGAAAGCAGTGTAACCTCCTAATTGTTGCTGTCAAAGTAGACAGGAAAAACTCCCAAAGAGCATATAGACACAAAAAAATGAGAACTGTCCATTTTCTGGGCCAGACTTAAGGCATAACTAGGGCAAGTTTACAAGGACGATTAAACAGAGGTACTGGGATTGTACAGAGGGAAAATCAGGGAAAAACACTGGTGACTACATGTGTCAAAAAAATTTAATACACTGTTTTAAATGGAGACCTTCACATAACTGCAGATCAATGACTACTAGCACAGCTCAATGTCACCGAAGATCTAGTGGCCTGTTGAGCACATGCAGAATATGTGCAGCTCTAGATACTTCATGGATACAGAAGGAATAAGTCAATATGGGTGTAAGTCGTGGATACAGCTTTCACAAGCAGGTTAGAATGCAAAAACATCAATGGCTCCACAACCTGGCTTTGTGAGTACAACATTATGCTATTGTTTGACAAAATATTTTTTGTAGATAATAATCCAAACCAGAGTACAGCATTCCAGGAGCAGATACTCTATCATTTTGTGATTTTGTTTATACGAGCTTTTGTGGTTATTTTCAAATATTGATTAAGCTCTGAAAAGGCCACATCTGAAAGGGTCAGACATCAGAGGTGCTCTAATATAAGTAGTCTGCTATGGGTGAAGGTCAGAGCCATGTCTGAAAAACAAATAAACAAAAAGATGAAGGGAGACCTCAAAGCAGGAAGCTGGATTGTGGCTAGACATGCAGCAGACACCCCCTGCCGAGAGCTGGCATGGTCAGTAAGAGCTCTAAACTGCTGACCCATAAGAATCTCTCAATGCTGGAGTTCCAGGCCATTACAGTCAGCTGAAAAGGAAACATCAGGGAACAACATTCTTGTCTAAAATGATCAGTTTTCACTAAGACCGTGTGATATTACTGGAAGAGCAGTGGCTGCCAAAGGTCTGACGTGCTGCAAGCTGTTGTCATAGCCTGACTTGCACACCAAATGTTTCAAAACAGCTGGTGCTTTATGTGTATCACCATCAGACTCTGCTAAAACTCAGGAACCAAACAAGAACTGATCTCCCAGGTGGAGTGTGGGAGAAGCACGGCATGCTACAGAACCAGGTCTCCAGATTTCAGCAGTGCTTGATGCCGCTGCCTGGGAAAAGGGACATCATAAGTGAAAGCATAGCAAGTGTGTCAGTGTCCATACTAGGCTAAAAGTTACCCCCACTGGCCAGATACCCTCTCCATTTCACTTTATCTGTTTTCTGGATAATCAACTGGACTAAATCTGACTACTGTGAGGCCAGGAGGACGAAACTCACATCCAGGAACACACAGAGACACCAGTGTGGGTGCACAGCAGAGCTTTATTTTAACAAAAGACATCAGTTCACAAAAGCATAAACTAAACCACCACCACTCAGGGCTGAAATACAGCATGAGCTCTCCTCTCTACCTTTCTCCCACTCTTTCTAGCAGTTCTTCCTGCTCTCAGGCTGCTCTTTCCTCTCTCCAGCCACATTCTTCTCCCTATTGGTGAGCCTGTGTTTTAGGCCATGCCCATACGTACACAGATATTTCTGAGGGTTTTTTTTTTTCATCCACACGTAAATGGCGTTTTGAAAAAACCTTTGCCAAAGTGGTGGTTTTTGAAGACTCCGTTGCTGTGTTAACATGTGGACAAGAAAAACGAAGATTTTGAAAAACGGATTTTCGGGTCATACTGTGTGCCACTCATATGATGTCACAGTATGCGCCGTGTTTACATTAGGTTTTTATCTACAATGGCCGATGTATATAAAGTACTACTGCTTTTAACCTTGTTATAATTTTAGTCATATCTATACTAGAAGTCTTGAATTAACATGTTAATTTTGATCAATTCATCACAGAAAAAATAGTGCGTAAAAGATACGCTTATTAATCGTACCACGTGACTTTAACCCGGTCTGGTGTTCTGTCGAGACATGCTACCCATCGATATGTGCTACCATGCCCTCCTGCACAGTCTTGTGATTTAGTGCTACCTAGCCTTAGGGAAGCTGTTTTATCTGTGCTACCTTGCATTTGGGTCACTGATTTACAGTGATTGATTTCTTAAGAGCTCTTTCAATGTGAGTGTATGTCACTACTCTGGCCTCTTAGCTGTCATTTTGTAAGCAATTTCCTCTTGGATCAATATAGTTTTCTGATTTTAAAATGCCAGTTTGCAGAATGCTATCCTAAGCTAGGAAACATCAGCACTGTCCAGAAATCACCACAAGCTTGAAGCTTCTCTGATTATGCATATTATTTCTCGTTATTATCAGTGTTATAAATGGACTGTAAAACTGTATGAATTGTATAAACTTAAAGGTAGCAACAAGGCAACACAGTCAACTCTCTGTCTCTAGTGACACCCCCCTCCCCCTTCCATGGCTTCTGATTGGTCACCAATGCTACACGGTTTAAGGTTATATTGCCACTGTTTCATTCATGCTGCCTTGGCATGCTTTTGTCAGCATTTTTTGAGATTGCGAGTGAATGGAGACATTTTTGAAAATGTGCTTGTGTAGACCCGATTTAAAAAACAAAACAAAACGGTAAATCTCTGTTCTCAGAAATACCCGTGTATGTGTGGACATGGCCTTTAAGATTCCAGGCTTCTCCCATAATGCCACTCACCCAGTTCCCATTGAGGGAGGAGCCCCGTGTTCAGTCCTACAGGTCTGTAAGGGTGCTCCGCCCCCTTGCCTCACACAAACATTCGAAAATGTAACGAAAATATGTCTCAGTAACAGTGTTTATTTAGCTCTGTCCACTAAGACTGGAGGAGTGAGCTTGGGTGTTTACATCAACACTGAATGCTTTATGAACCATAAAGATTACTGAATGGTAATCTTTAAGTACTGCTCACCACTACTGGACTTTGTGACTGTTAGATAAAGACCATTTATCTTGGTAATTCACAGTCATGCTTATAGTCGCAATGCACATTCCACCTAGTGCCACAATGTGCTGGCCAAACTAAATTTCAACCATGCAAATATCAAATCAGCTATCCCTTAATTCCACCCGTGTGCGTACTTTACAAAGAGAGGGCCAAATGTGGACTGGGATGTGATTGTTTGTGAAACTTCAGTCAGTCAGTATAATAAGTGACATAATCACCACCACACTGATCATGGGGGACCCCCCAGGGGTGTATGCTCAGCCATCTGCTGTTCATACTGATGACCCACGATTGTGTGGCACAGCATGAAAAACATCATCAAGTTTAAGAGATAACACAGCCATGAAGGGAATAATGAGGTAGCATACAGAGAGGTGAAAAACAAACAATCTGTCTCTGAGTGTAGACAGAATAAAAGAGACTTCTGGACAGCACTTAGCAATCCCTCTTAGCTGATCATCAGCAGTTCCTGTGTGGAGATTGTCCAGAGCATCCTTGGAAATCTATTCTCCCTTTCTATCCTTGCCAAATTTTACAGAGGGACCATAGAGAGCATCCTGTGCAGCTGCATCACTGCCTGCTTTGGGACCTGCACCAGCTCAGAATGCAACAGCACTCCTGCAGTGGATTGAGAGGACAGCCAGAAATATCATTTTCATGGACACCTACAACACAAGCTGCATCCACAAAGTGGCCAGCATTGTGGCTGACCTCACTCACCCCATGCCACTCTTACCATCTGGCAAAAAGTTCTGTAGCATATGAGATTTCACCACCAGGAAGGCCCATATGCTACAGTTTCTTCCCCCAGATTATCAGACTCCTAAACCAGACCTATATTTCTCACACACAGACGCATTCATGAACCACACCCCAACTGCCACCCCTCACCATAAACTAACTCCCACTGCCCCATTCACTTTATTTTATATACTGTGACACTTTTTTATCGTTTTTCTGTGATTTTTGGCCATTTTCTGCACAATCAATAACTTAAAAAATCTATTAAAAAAATTCATGCACTTTTGCACAGTACCTGTACTGTTCCCAGTCCTCTACTGTTCTATTGTATTCTTTGCTCATATGTTTTAAAGTCCCAAAGGAATATTGTTTCATTCTTGTACTGTGCAGATGGCAATTGACAATAAAAACCTACCGGAGTACTTCAACTGCTTATCTGGAAAGAATCAAGCAATTATCCAACAAATTGAATTTGTTAAATTACTGTATAATGTGAATGCATTAGTTCATCAAATCATTCTCAGAAACCCATCTGTTTCATTCGAGATTGGTCAGAACCAACACAATAAGAAATGTATTGCTTGATTTAAGGCTCATTTACACATCAAAGACTTCTTCATGTCAATAATGTAAAATGAAATACTACACTCATGATTCATGAATGATATGCTGCTCTTGTTATTACAAGGATAGTCCGTGTTTGCAGGGAATATATAAATGCTGGTGAAATGAATACTTCTTGCTTTACTGATTGTCAAAACAATGCAAAAATGGTTTAATGAAGTCTGGAGAAGAGTTTTAAATTGGTCAGTAGAATGTTTTTGTATGCTGCTCAGAAATATGGAGCCAGTAATTTAGGAATTATAAAACCTTACAGCAAATAGTGAGGACAGCTAAAAAGGTTGTCAACCTCCTTCCCCTCCATAATGGAAATCTACACCGCAGACTACATCTGAAAGCCATAATTTGTCTTTTGACCCTTTCAGGGGTGAACTTTGAATTGTTTGTCTTGTCTTGCATAATCTAGTTGCGCTTGATGGGACATTATCTTGCCGGACTTTCTGGAAATGTTCTAGACGTTGCTGTTTTTGGAGATGCTATGCTCTGCTCTGTGGTTTGTTCATGCTTTAAAAGATCCACAGTCGTCCTGGTACCGAAGAACCAAGCCCTCATGCCTGAATAATTACCAGCCTGCTGCAATCACATCGGTAATCAAGGTTTTTGAAAGACTCATTAAAGACTTCATCACAGCATTCATTCTCAGCACCACAGACCAAATCCAGTACACCCTAGCGATGAGCAGAGGATGCCATCTCCCATGTCCCACACAAAGACTCATTAAAGACTTCATCACAGAATTCATTCTCAGCTCTACAGACCCAATCCAGTTCACCCCAGCAGATGGATGCCATCTCCCATGTCCTACACACCACCCTCAGCCATGTGACTAAGAAACATGAGGACAATGATGTTTGCTGATCATTGACCTCAGTTCATCTTTCAATGCCATAGTCCCCCATAGAATTTTCACCTTGCCCAGGGACATGAGACTGAATGAGCCTGTATGCCTGGGTTTCAACTTCCTACAGGAAAACCACAAGTGAAGAGAGTTAGATGTTGTATCTGAAGCACCATAACACTCAATACCAGAGCTTCACAAGGCTGTGTACTCTGCACCCATTACACTCATGATTGCATGACCACACACAGGTCCAGCTCCATCTTTAAATATGTTGATGAGACGGCATACATGGAGGAGATGGAGAACCTGAAATTGTGGTCTCAGGAGCCTCCAACTAAATGTCAGCAAAACCAAGGACAGTAGGAGACCGCAGAGTTAAGTCTATATACATCAACAGCAAACTAGCATGCTGCGCTTTACAGTACACACTCTATTCTAAAACATTTGCACTTCATATCTTGCTCCAACAATCACACTATTGTGTGTTTTATTATTATTATTGTCATTATCATCATCATCATCATCATCATCATCATCATCATCATC
>JBBPCW010000133.1:9744954-9762959 GCA_037974425.1 Phenacogrammus interruptus
ACATTAAGGTCATGGAGTGGCCTAGTCAGTCTCTGGACCTTAATCCAATAGAAAACCTATGGAGGGAGCTGAAGCTCGAAGTTGCACAGAGACAGCCTCGAACCCTTAGTGATTTAGAGATGATCTGCAAAGAGGAGTGGACCAAAACTCCTCCTAAAATGTGCGCAAACTTGGTCATCAATTACAAGAAATGTCTGACCTCTGTGCTTGCAAACAAGGGTTTTGCCACTAAGTATTAAGTCTTTTTTTTGTTAGAGGGTTCAAATACTTATTTCACTCAAAGAAATGCAAATCAGTTTCTATCTTTTATTTAAAGTTATTTTTTCAATTTTTTTCAAATAATTATTTCCTCCACTGTATTCTCCTAATAGTTGGACTTGTTTTACCCTGTTTGGTTTCTATGTGTAACAGACTCGAGCTAACAGTTAGCTCCTGTGGCCCTATGGTGGTGTCTTTGCATTGATGGATGGGCTAGAGGGAGCTGATAAATTGTATAGTAGCAGACGGGCTACAGTCAGTAACTGATAAAATGGCTCAGTATAGCTTCCAGGCACATGCTAATAAATTGTAGAGGAGCCCAAACAATGGTCTCATCAGAAACGTTAGAACCTTTGAGAGATGCAATAACATGAGCCTAATAAACCTCATTAAAAATGTCACTGTCACAATCCACGCGCTCTGAGGATGGGTAAATATTAGCCTAGGCTGAGATGATTTCTTTAAGAGTTGAATTTATTTTCTCTGCCAGCTGGTACATTCATCTCATTTGTCCTCTGCTCTGACAAAAGCCATAGGGGACTAATGCCAACAGCTTTGTTTTACTTTTAATCTTAATCTAATATAAAGCCAGCAGGCTTGTGCTTTCGGCAAGCACAACCCAACACGCGGTGCCAGCATACAAATAGCATGGTTTGGTGTTTGTGCAATGGCTTGTGGCTTTGTACTTTTTTTTTTTTATACAAACATAGATTTCATATCATTTAGTAGAATGCTTCGAGTCTGATTAGAAACTTATGTGAGAGGAATAACCACCCAGGGTGAAACAGATAAAACATTAGACATCTATGAGTTCGTGCAAGGAAACAGAGTTAAGCATGGAAGCCCTGTCGAGCAACAGTCACAGCAGTGTTTCTGATGTTTTCTTCTTCAACCCATAGAGTTCACACATACTCTTAATCTTTCCCTTGTTTCGGTCACGAGACTGCTCTTTGAGAACTTTGCCCAATGTGCTTAGCTCTCAGTCCAAATTTCTGTCTGAAGTGGAAACAGTCTCTCAGTAACGCTGAAGCTCCAGCTCTAGCTCCACTGCTCTCCTGAGCCTCACCGGTAGCCTACTTCTTTTTTCTTTTTTGTCTGTAACCTACTTAGAGGCTTTTTTAAAGCAGCCAGGGTGGGAACTCAGGGAAACTGTTCATTTTCTGTGCTTCCATTGCTGGAGCTGTTTGAAGGGAGTGGTGCTTAATTAAATAGCGGTGATCCTCCCCCAAAATAGAGGGAGCAGGTCCAGGGAGACCCAGCCGGCTGGGCCAGGTGAGCTTGCAGTGGGCTTCTCACCTGTGCACAGAATGTTCTCAGTAGGGTGCCTGAGGTGGAGCAGATATTCCAATCTTGCACTGTTAACTAACATAATGATCAGTGATATCAGTGACAAGATATCAGTCAGTATGATCCTGTTGCTTTCTGGTCAACTTGATCAAGAAACATTAGGAGAAAAGTGCTGAAACTTTTGTGTTGAAAAAGTGCTGAAAAGTGCTAAAACGCTACTGAGTATTTACTATACTACTCATTTGTAAGGTATGTATGTTTTGAGAGTGAGAAACTTTTATTTGGACCCACCCACAATTGTTTGGTCTGCTGAAGCATTAAGATTAACCTTCACTGGAAGTAAGGGACACACAGGTGTGTCCCAATACTTTTGTTCATATCGTGTATGTGCTTGCCTTCACATCCCATCAGTAGTAGTACTGTGTGGTTGAAGTCCTAGCTAACTGGTGGAATTAAATTGGAACAAACAAAAAAAACAATGCCACTGAAGAATGCCTTTAAGTTCCATGAAGAAATGTTCTAACAATGTTTTCTAAGAAATATTTTTTTTGTGAATGACATCAAATATCAAGGTTTGCATGTATGGCTTAGACCATCTATGTTATGTCAAAGCAGTGAAATTCTTTTTCCTATTTGCTTTGTTATCACGGCTGTTGAGAAGCATAGGCTAATGAAAGATAGCCTGCATCGCCCTTTCAAGCACAGTTTCTGTCAATTTGTTTCCCAACTCTTTTAACATAACTCAGAGGCAAGCGTGGTTCCTAATTACTTCATCTTCACTGTTTTATCAAGTGTCTAACAAAATCAGATACTATTGATTGGTCCACAATGAAAGTTTTAGCAATGGATAACAGCACCATGAGGTCCACTAACGAGAAGGAGGAGATGGATGTGCCAAAAGTTCTATCACTGCAACAATTACCACAAGTCTTGTTTTAAATTGGTCTCTCGTAGCACGCTATTGACTTTTTCCTTAGCATGATTTAAGTGCTGTGCAGCAACTGTTGCCTTCACTTGCGTAAAGATGTTCAGGATGGAACAGGCATACTTCCGCTATGTATTCCTACATGTTTTATGAGGAATAGTGTCTGAATTGGTGGTGTATCAGGTCAAACTTTTTGGTCTAGACAGACAAATAAGTGGGGCATTTTCACAGACACTATTTGTCCAGAGGTTTTCAGACATCTGGTCATTCTGGTGTATTTTAAAGTGCATAATGTATGATATACAGCTTATAAAATCTCCATAGAAAAACATTGCCAAAAAATAGGACTCTCTTTAGCATGCCAAAAAGAGTTCTGTGGTAAGACCTTTGGCTAAACCTGTAAGTTGGGGCTTGGGGCAGCAAAAAAAAGGATTACTTATGACTTCATTGACAATTTATGGGCCACATCTGTCTATGAATGAGAAGTGTCTTCATTGATTATGTCCGCAATACTGGATATTGTCATGCAGATTTCCTGTTTCAGCCACCATGTACCTGGTCTCGCTCGGCTCAACCTCAGGAATTAATATTAATGAGAGTGGGGAGACAGCATGTTAAGTATGTGGCTTGCAACATCCTCACCATCTATTGCTATTCCATCATTTCCCAAACATCGGCATGTTGCAATACAAAGAAAAGAAATGGCTATTTTCATTGCATTTTCGGAGCACTATGGTTCATTACTCCGAGTGATTGTGCTTCTGAAATAGCCGAGGTACACACAGTCTCAGCATGCTTGCCAGCTGAATTCGGTCAATGCTTTGAAAGGCAGTTGTGTAAAAGGCAACAGAAAATGAGCAATAATCGAAGTGAGATTGGTGCAAATAAGCTCTGGGAATGAGAAGAATTACAAATACATTTGAATACTGGCTTTACTGGCTGCATTTTAAAACACGGTCTTCTAATTTGAATGCAATTTGAACGCATTCATGCTTGCATTCCAGATTCTGGACTCCTTGGTTTACTGAGATCTACGAAGGCCTATTCAGAGAGAATAAATTGTAAGGTCATCTGTCTTATACTTTCTTGATGTGTACAGATGATCAAAGCATGAAAAGATATAATGAATGGCCTATTCGCTTTGTGAAAAGGCCGAGCATTTTTAAAGATGAGGCCGTAATATAGCTCATAATCCTGCCAGACCTTGGTTCCTCATTAGTTCTCATGGTGACAATGACAGGGTCCTTCTCTGTGTCCTTCGCTTTGTTTGCACAGTATACACTGTGTGCTTTCCCTTATTAGAAACTGAAAGGCTTTGACCATCCAAACAGGTGATTTGAACAGGTTGCGTCATGCCTGGGGCTATGCAGGCCTGCTTCATGGACGGTGCTTTCAATGGCTGTAATTTTTAGTGCACGCAATTTATCCCCTTGCTGGAATTGGTGCAGTGTTAAAGCCAACGGGAAGGCCAGATAATACACCTTGAAATAAGAGCAGGTGGATGGGGACAGACAGAGAGGACTCTATAGGTTGCAAACTTTCTTAATTTAAATGTTCACTTTTCAAAAATGCGTTACAGGTTTGATATCTCCATTGTTGCGTCAGCCTCCTCGTTAGTTCATAAAAAAACAGGTGAGAAAAAATGAATGCAACGTTTCTGCCACTGTATATCTTAAGCCCTTGTCAGGCTCAGAGATTATAGACCAGGCTAAGCCAAGCAATATCTCATAGCGGTAGAGTTTATACAGATTAAAGGATTTTATTCTGTGAAATGAATTGTCTTTTAATCCCATCATGGCGTATGCATTGCAATACCTTGAAAGACTAAGAAACAAGGTGTGAGAATTTGATCTGACTTGCTAAACGCAGAGGCTGTGAAAGAATTTTATTATATTGTATTTGAAACACTGGATGTGTATCAGAAATGTAATGATTGTACCCAGGATATAATGTTTGCTCAAATGATGCTGTATACTTCATCAGAGGTCAGGGAGAAGCCCACATTATGGCCACACAATGCGCTAGTTACACATAGGAACACACCACATAACACATAGGAACCAATCCAAAAAAGTCCTATAAACACCAAGCTCAAGATCATTTTGGGCTGAGATCCTGTGGATCTAATGAGAACCTTCAATATAATTTAGGGAATGTATCATATTTGGTATCGGCTAACTAGCCATGGTTTTAGAAGATGATTTAACTTCTCTGAGATTACACCGTGTGTGTGATCCATTTGTGGAATATTTTTCAAATAATGCCTTTTGAATCTGATATTTGCATTTCACCAAAATTATTCCCAATAATAACTAACAGAGTTCTATAGGAAATTTAAAGTTGGCCATCAGTAAATGACTGAGGGAGTTACCTGGGAGTTATCTGTTGTAAAAACAAACAAAAAAAACATTCAGAGCTGACAGAAGGATGGTGCTCAGTGAATGTGACTTCATGAATAAAACTGATTTTTAGTTGTTACTGCCAAATAAGTCATCACCGAAAGGAATGCATTGAGAGCTAGAGAAGATATAATAATGATTCACATAAGGTCCTGCACCCTCCTTTAATTATTATAGACAACGAGCAATAAAACACTGAAGCATGTTACGTAGCATGTATTATTAGATTTCAAAGAAACACACATTTCTACTTCTTAGTGTCTTGCCCTGGTCTACAGGTGTCTTCCTTTTCATATCTCATCTCTTTCTGGTAGTTTTCATACCTAGGAAGTTGAAATCTGCCTCACCCCCTGAGGCTACAGGCAGAAATTAGCTTGCTCCCTTGATTCCATCTCACCATGAATAGCTCCACTTTGATTTCACCTCTCTCATTAGCTTTCCCTCTCAGCAGCCCGTAGAGCTTCTGGGAAGTTCAAATAGCCCCCTAACTTCTGGAACATGTTCGAGTGTTTGTATCAATTCATGGAGACGGAAGATGTCTCCCTGGAAATGATTGCAAATCTGCTGAGAGTCATGAGTCATTACTGCTGATGTCAAACAGCTAGTCAGGTCCACGTTCAAGCAATGATTAGATGTTCTGAAGACAACTCAAGAAATTACACATGACTCTGGCTCAGGTTATACAGTACATTGTTTTTAGATTAAGTCTTGATGGAAGGGCCGTAGTAGGTCATTAAATGCTGCAAATTTGTGAATTGTCATTAAGGCGTCAAGCCAGACTTGTTTTTGTTTTCCAACACTCACTGAACGTCACCATGGCCAATCTGCTCCAATTCATCAGGAAGCTATCAAGATGAACCCGCTTGAGAGGATTTCACCCGTGTTTCGAAAGCAATTGCGGTGGTTTTTCTAATGAAGACTCAAACAACTGCAGCATTGGGGGGATAAAGCCAAGGGAATACATTTCCTTGAAATTGATTTTCTGTTGTTTCTCATCTTCCGTCATCTCTTAACAGAGGTACCTAATACATTGGAGGAGCCATGAAAGCCTACAGTAATAATGGGTTGAGGAGGCCCATTACCAGCAGGAATGTGTGTCTGGCTGACATGGGATTGCTTTCTAAGTATACAAATATTAAACAGTGTGTCACAAGCCCATAAATCCTTTCAGAAATGGTGTTCAACTGAACGAAAATGCTTTTGAACCTTTTCCGTCCAAAGTACACAACATTCAAAGTCTAGAAGGAAGCAGGCTGACTAATGATCCTCTGTTTGTGTAGCACTTTGAAGGGAGGAGATGTAATTTATTTTTCTTATAGTATTGATGTAGATTGCACCATCTGCTTAAAAAATGTGAAAGCAAATCAGCATATGTCGAATTGAATTGTACTTCCTGCTATCATTTAATCAATTCTTAATCAAATCCTAATCTAATCAGTGTGTAGGGTAAGGATTAATGCAGATAATGATAATGTGGAAAAGCTTGGATGTGATGCAACAGTTTTGGTCACAAAAATAAAAAGGTCAAGCCATTACCAATGATCATCCCACTGCTTACTCACTTATTCTCCCCATGGCCTATTTTGAGACTGAATAAGGGGCTACTACTTCAGATCCATAACTGTCAGGAACTTTTTAAAATATTATTGCAAACCGCAAGCAGAATGGAGTGTCCAATTCACAGAGTGATATTTTTCCCGACTCCGCCTCTCTTGGCAAAGGCCCATATGTCAGGTGCACAGGAGCCAAAGGGATGACATCATTAATGCTGTGACAGGCAGCAGTGGCTGAGGGATGCTTTCTGTTCGCCAGAGAGCCATGGCAAAGTCGTCTGGCTGCTTCATTGTGGGCTAGTGCTCAGCTGCTCCATTATGCCAGAGGAGTGGTGCACGCAGAGCAGCCTTGATTTCCAGTCGATTCAATCACATAGATTTCCAGCCTCACTAAACCTTGCTAAACCAGCTTGAGGCTTCTCCTTTGAATGGAATGCATTTTAGATAGTCTGTCATTTTATTCTAACGAGAGAGACACTGTCATCTTCCCTCCTACAAAAAATGAGTCCAGATGCCTTCCCTGTCATCTTCTTTCTCACTCGGAATAAGTCCAGATGCAATCTCGAGTGTGCTCAAAGTTCTTATGCCCTTATGCCCTTTTATGTAAGAAAAAAAGCCCATTAAGTCAGCTTATAGGGCTGCATTTTTAGACTGTCTCAATCCTATTTCAAAACATTTTTCACTCCCAAAGTGACAGTTATTATTTAAATTGGATGGAAACGACAGCTCTGTCTTTTTCAAAGGGCCGCTGACCCAACACCTTGCGTCCGAATATATCTCCACTGCAAACACAAATGGGTTTATTTCCCAAGTCACCCCTTGGTCAGTGGCAGCCATAGCTTGTGTGCCCTTTCTTTAAAGGTAATCTCTTTTTAGATAATAATGGAACAGCTTTACCTCTCTTTTGATTGAGCTAATGTGACCGCTGAAGATGAGAATTCTAACTTTCAGATGAAAAAAAAGGGAATGCCCAACTCTTCTTTGGCCTCCACAACAGCAGAAAGACAGCAGACACCTAATAGGCAACTTGTGCAGGGAGGGTTGAGCTCATAGGCACTGCCTGACAGCTAAAGCATGCTTAATGAACTTAAAATGTTCATGTGGGGCCATTATTCAAGGAATATCAATGCAGGTGAAAAGACGGGAGACAAATAGGAAGGTTGAGAGCCCACTTCTCTCAGTGCTCCCTTGGGCCCTGCAGCCAGCAGCATATGGCCAGTCCCATCCTGCGCACAGCCCAGAAAATCAATGAAGAGTAACTGGAGGTAGCAAGGGATGGCACAGGCTAAAAGGAGACTTCTGAATATAAGTTCACCACAGTGCAACGTTGAATCCTGATTAAGCTGTGAACACTTTTTTTGTAGTTTTTTTTTTAACTGAAATAAAAATGTAGCTCAACGAGTGACTCGTCACAGGGAATAAAAGAACAAGGATCTCATTTAGGTCAGGTATCTATCGCACTTACTTGCTCTGCATTGCTTTCATCTGCATTTTTATGAGAACGTATTCATGCTTCTAAGGGGAAAGAGCAGCATCTAGAATGGAGTCCCCATGCTTATCGTTGCACAACTCGCTCTGGGGTCACCCTTGCACCCATCATTCGTTTTGAATAGAGCTGTTTGTGTTTTTATTTGTGACTTTGTTCCATAGGAATGAACTCACTGAGGCAAATCTATAATTAATCATGTCACGTCTACGTGTCCTCTCTTGCAAATAATCGAGGACATTTTGAAATTCAGACAACTCCTGGCAGAGTAATGGGATACCATTACTTTAGTGCAGCAAGCGTGAAGATAGCCCAGCAGAATCAAACAGCAGACAGAGTTTGTTGATGATTCATTTACCACTGGAATATGTCATACCTCTGAAAGTGTTCATGTGAGCTTGCACTGGTGACCAACGTTGTCGTTGTCTTCAGGCTAATTAAAATCTGACAAGGGTTGAGCAAATTGCACAGCTGGATGAGCAATAGCACTTATCACCAATTACAGAAGGGTAAAGAAGATCAGTACACTGAGTGGAGCTTGAAAACCATAATACAATATTACAAATCTCAGAGCAGTTTGGAACGCACTGACATTATAATTCTTTCAACCATTATTGAAAGATAGATCTTGAGTGAGAGCAATTTCAGTGAATTTCTAATGCACAATATTAGAAAACTACCAACACACACCCTGACACTGAATTTAGGTTTCTAAACTTTCATTTGAGTTGGTTTGGCTGAATACATATTGGTACCCTTTTAACTAACATTGTCTTAGATAGTCGTCAAAAAAAAATGACATCTAAACGGCCCATTCGGAAAAGATATTGCATTCAATGGAATGTTTTTAACCACCGAAGACTTGATTTGCTTTATTCTCACATGGCTGTGTCAAGTGTAATCTTACAGCCCCGGTCTAAGCTTCAAGCTATACTTTGATTTCAGTTCAATCAGGGTAAGACTAAGAATATTTTTTGAGTTATTTCCTGCAATTATTAAGCATGAAGTGTGGTGTGATACTTCATACAGCAGTCTTTGAAGGCCTTCTCCCAGAAATTCTCTTTGGTGATTCACTTTGTCATTTCCTCTGAATCATACTTATATCTAGACTATCATTATTTTCACACACACTCATTGTAACTTTCAGCTTGATTCAGTATTCACTCCACACCCCCAAGCCTATTTCAGCAGCTATTTCAACAAGTTGGCCCCGCTGGCACACCTGCACACTGGTTTGTACCTGACAACTCCGATAAAGCTGTTAGTTCCTGGGAGCTTATGCACTTCCACAGATGTCCCCAGTCAGAGGCTGGCATGGGAGATGGCTGGCAGGCTTTGTTCATCTGGGCCTGGGCCATGCAGATAGCACCCTATCTCCCTGCCTCTCTACCCACCTGTGCTGTAGCTTTTCGCAGCTTCTTGTTCATGTGTAATTGAATTACAATAACAAGTGTGGAACTGTAGTGGTAACTGGTCCTGGCAGGGAAAAGAAAACAAAAGGAACTGTGTCTCCGGCTCTTCGTTCAAAGGTCTAAAGCGTCTTCCGACTTGATGGTGCACTGTGTACTCCAAAAGGCAGTCTTTTGAAATCGTATGTAACGTTGGTAACCTTTCGGGGTGTTAATTGCAGCTAATGTCTTCTTTGTCTTTCTCTCCCTGTGTCCTCTGCCACCTGTCTGTGTCCTTCATCTGTGTTGTCTTCCTCCTTCTTCTCTGCTATTCTACCTCCATTCTTTTTTTCCCACTCTTTCCTCCAGTTATGGAGACATGGTGCCTAAGACGATTGCGGGGAAGATTTTCGGCTCCATCTGCTCCCTGAGTGGGGTGCTGGTAATAGCCTTGCCTGTGCCTGTCATCGTGTCCAACTTTAGCCGAATCTATCACCAAAACCAGAGAGCAGACAAGCGCCGTGCTCAGAAGGTACAGGTGAACACCTTTAGCTAGTCGCTCAGCTTTGCTGCACTAACGGGGTGACAAAGGCTGGCCAGTGTGTGGCTGTGCTGGGTTTGCATGTGTGTGTTTGGGTGAGAGAGAGAGTGAGAGAGAAAGGTGTACCTTTGCCCCCCCACTGGCCTCAGGCGAGCGACTAACACCTGGCATGTGCTGCAAAACGGGAACTGGCACAATGGACCATGGCCGGGTGCATGCCCTTGGACCGGCCAGCGAAATGCACCACCAAATGACCACTCATGCAAGGGATCATTTGCTTAATGGTGGTGCCTCAGATTTGATGAATGATGGCCTCTTTTGATGAAGGGCAGATAGGACAGTGACGGTCAGCAGGTGAGGTTTTTGTCATTTAGACAAATGAGGCCTTTGTTCATCAGGAGCACTTACAGGTGTGTAAATGATTGACAGATTGCTTTCTCTCTTGCTAATCCATCGATTTGAAAGCCTGCATGAACTTCAGCTTTTTAATTTTGGTTCTTCCATTAAACTTCTATGTATATAAAACCATGCTTGTTGTAACAGTTCTAATCTTTTTTGTTATAAATAACATTATCTGTCAGTTCTTCACCTGTTTATATTTAGAATTAAGTTTTCTGTTCTTCCTTTGAATACAGTTTTTTCTTTTGATGTCCACAACATTTAGGTTAACATTACATTTGTTTAACAGCAACATTTTACAACAGATTCTAGGATATGTTTGCATTTTAATGGAACGGTATTAGATTTGATGCAGTCGTAGCAAGCACCTCTTCCCTAAATAATTCACAAAACAGGTAGCTAAAATCCTAAAAACTGATCTGAATAATTAGTGTAATACCTGAATTCGAATGAATAATTGCCAACATTTTCTATTTTCTCAAGTGATTTAAGGTAAGAAACCCACATTTACTTTATTCCACAAATGAATGTAGCTTTAAATAGTATATTGCCTCAAGCCCTGAGGAAAAAAGGACAAGCATTTGCAACAGTTCCAGGTCGGGTGGCTTGTTTATGGAACGTTTTGCTATGGTTCTTGCGGTATATAATTATTTCACAGAGAAGTTCAGCTAAAATAGTCAGATAAAACCCTGCCGTGAGCCCGGTCCCTGGAGTGCATATAGTTTTGAGATAGGATGTATGATACCCAGTAAGGGTGTTTATGTTCCCATTTATTCCAAAGAATTATACAGCCCCATTCTCCCTGTTGAGAGCGCACCCCCAGTAGACACACAACCTGCTCACTTTTTGCTTAAATAACAACAAATGCTCTCGAGCCCAGCCACAGTGCAGCTGACCTTTCTGAGCTGGCACATTAAAGCAGTTTGGAAGCACAAAGCTTGTGAATAGAGAGAAAGAGAGAGGGGGAATGTGACAAGAGAGAGGCAGAAAGAGAAAGAAAAAGATGAGAGAGAGAGAGAGAGAGAGAACAAGAGATAGAAAGAGAGAGAGAGAGAGAAAGAGAGGGGTGCACAGAGAAAAAGCAAAAGAGAATGAGAGAATCTGTGAGTGTTAGTGAGACAGAGTGTGGTTTGGTAGACAGAGGCAGCTTTAGGAGCTGCTTGCTCTTAATAGTGCTCTTTTGCCACAAATAGCTCCCCTTAACAAGCCCTTGTTGGTGAATTGGAAGGGGAAGTCATTCAGTGTACCCTTCACACCTGCCAGTGCTCAAAGGACATATGCACTAGTGCCCAACGCTGAGAAAAGCTTCAGAAGTGGAATGCCTCAGAACTCATGCACATTATTCACTAACTAACTATCATGGATGACAACGGCACATTGACACTATTATAATACAATAATTTAATAATATATTTTTATATAATGTCAAAAAACATTGTTTTAGAATATATCATTCTCTCTTGACACCATGTAGTTCCTATATAGAAACTTAAGTTGCAAAATCAGCACATTTGGAATTTGGCATGGTTGTGACATCATCCCAACTGCAGTGTAGGCCCACCAATTCCTGTTGCTGTTCTAGTTCTGTAGCAGCCCACTGCTTCAGTCGGGTAAATGGGTTAAATGCAGAAGTAATTTCCTCCTGGATCAATATAAAATAAAATCTAAAGAAAATTAAAAATATCAGCACAGAGTTTGTTCTCCCACATTAAAATGCTAAAAATCAATTAGACTCATGTAAACAGGAGAACAAATGTAGGTTGTTTTGAGCTTTTAGGAATGAGAAGGGACGATTCCCTCTCAAATTATTATCCTACTCAATTTGAAGAATTACACGAGAATTACACTCTACTCATTACAGAACATTTCATGCGATGTTCAAAAACTTCTTATTTAACATCTCTTTTCTAAATTGTATGTTTAATAATGTGCAGCTCCTGCACACAGTTCCATTCACCATCTTTCTTCATTTCACTCTAATGGCGGGCCCCTTCAGATGCCTGTTACAATTAGCAGGCCATCTGGGACTGCTGTCATATCCCACTGGCCTCACACCCAATCAATCCTAGCAATATCATCCCAGATACTCCATACCATGACAGACTGACAAACAAACATGATCATCCGCGAAGCTGCCCAATTTCCTACCAGTTAACCTTACCCTCTCTATTTCTCACCACCAACCATTTGCAGTCAGTGTCATACCTGCCTGACCACTCACCCGGACATCTTTTGGGGTTTCTTTTCTCCTGAAGCAGACTTCGACTGTTGCTTTAATTTACTGGCGAAGTGCTCTTACGCAGAGACTGACTTTTTTTTTTTTTATCACTGCACAAATCACAGGGCCAATTTACTGGACCAATGAGGAGGCTGATTGTGGGTGCTCTCTCCGCGAGCAGAGCTCAGCGGTCCTTCTAAATGGACCAAGGGTCACGCCAGTAATGGCGGAGCAAAGTCAAGAGTAGCCGCCAGAGAGACATGGTGAGGGCAGGGTGCGTCAAACAGCAAACAAACTGTGAGCGCCCAGACACGGGGGTATTTCAAGGGCCACTTGCAGAGGCCAGCGATGTGGACAAGCACCCTAACTTAGCAATCATATAAAAACCAAACAAGATGTTTCTCACATGCCAAATGTCTGAGATCTTTTTTACTAAAAGTAACACCTAGTACAATATTAGTGCTTTTATCAATGAGAGCCCTTCCAAATGTTTTTAATTAAAAGTCTGGAACCGACTTTGGATGTTTGGATACCACATCAGTCTTTTAAGGATTATTTGTATAAATAATATGGATATATACAAACCAACAATTCACGCTTATATTGCACCAAGTTTATCATTCATTTAGTCCTTTGATACAGAGCTTGGGTAAATTAATCTATTGCTGTTGGCCAGAGGTCAGGTCTAATGTCAATATATGGATAGAATCATATTCATAATAGCATAAGTGTGCACACTTAATTGAATACCACCACCCTACAGCTAATCATGTGTTATACATAATTATGGTTACGGTGGGTTTCTCAAGGCATGATGCATGCCATTATTAAGCATTTACTGACATTATTATTTAAGCCAGTAATAGTAACATATTTATCATTTTATTTATTAACAGAATAATAGAATAGAATAATACAGACTAGGTTTGGTAATACCACAATTTTGGTATAATATTCCTGTTCTTTTCATTCATTCAGCTCAAGCAAATGCCTCGTCTGTATATTTGTACTCGCAGAGTGTTGGCATTGCTCAATATCTTTGTGAAACAAACCGTTTTCCCACACCAAATGCCTTCCCTAAAGAGAGACGTCCTTTGGGGGCGAAGCTTCTCACGTCTCGGGGGAGTCTGTGTGTGCGCAGCTGCCAGCGAGTGTGTGACAGGCTCTAAGACGTGACTCTCACCTTGAATGAGCGAAAGGCACTTAAGACTTATCTCTGGCACTTCACGAGATCTTCTCCCATTTTCTCATCCATTTCCTCCATCTCAGATCGTTCTCTTTTCATTTCAGCCCCCAGACACTCCAATCCCGATACTGTTTTTGTAATGGAACCTTCAGGGCATAGCGGCCCATATCAACGAGACTGCGAAAAGAAAAACGAAAAGTCAAATTCAGCCTTTTTATACTGCATTAGAGCGCGATAACAATGAGTACCAGACCATCTGTAGCTCATAGACGGCATATTTTAACATGTGGAGTAGAACACATTTCTTTTCTGGTGGCCCGTCATCTAAGGGGAACATTTGAATACAGATAAAAACCAGCAGTGTTACTAATCTCGAGTAATTTATTAAAAAGTCGGTGGATGGGGGTTAGGCATGGAGTTGATAAATGAAGCTTCCGTGATGCAATAATCCATTGTAATCCATCCAAATTCATTTTGTGAACAAAGCCATTTTTGCCACAAGAACTATTCATCTCCTCGAGTCCTCTTAGAGCCTACTTACTTCACCCACTTTAATTATGCCCTAGTGGTTTCCACATTAGCGACACTTCTACATATGCAACAAATGACTAGAATATTAAATGTGACTTCATCTGAAATTTTAAGTCATAAATCTCACTACTAGCTATACACACTCGGCCCTTTCTGATATCCAGTGTATTTACAGAAAGGCTATAACTGAAAAACATCAGACAAGCCAAAGCACCAGCCTAGGTTTTCACTTGAGCCAAATGTTTGTCTGCCATGTGATGGATGGATGAGACAACGGCTTAGAACCCAGTAGATAATTCATTATTCTTCCCTCTGGTTGTCTGACATTGGACCTTTCTGCCCACACAGAAAGCCCGCCTGGCCCGGATAAGAATAAGCAAGAAGGGCAGCTCCAACGCCTACCTGCAGAGCAAACGCAATGGCCTTCTGAACGAGCTTCTGGATCTAACGGTGAGCACCTGTCCTCCTCCCAGAATTGGTGCACAACAAAGCTTTCCCTTATGTTAGAATACTACACATATCAGATGACACTGCATTGTGTCTAAAGGGACTTTATTTAGATGTAGAGTAGCATCTGCTTGTAAGCATCATCATCTTATGTCATTTTGATCTATGGATCTTGAGCTGGTTTGTATCTGGGCATGATGCTGACTGAAGGTACAGATTTATTATCAGTCATAAGCTGACGTTGGTTGGACTACAAACCCAAAAACATCATCAGATATGAGGAGAATTTCATCAGTGCAGTTGAGTTCAGACATAATTTTGTTGTTCTGCTCAAGTTACAGTTGCATTCAGACAGTTGGACTTTGTCTGGGCTCAGATGTAATTTTGTGGGATTAAAATTTAATTGCATTTGGGATATATTTGAATTCAGGCAGCATGTTTGCCGTGTTCAGAGAGGTGTTAGTAGGCTATAGTCGAGTTTAGACCAAATTTGTGGGACTACAGTCAGGTTTAGAAGGAATTCTTTGGGACAGCGTGGTTCACACAGCATTTTATCAGAATTAAACTGAGTTTGTTCTGTGTCTGGAGTTTGGGTAGAATTTTTTCACGTAGAGTTTTGTTGCAGTACCATAGTGTTGGACAGATGCTTTCTCTGCTACAGTCAAGTTGTGACAGAAGAATGTAGGGCTACAGTCAGACCTAAATTTGGTCAGAGTCAGTCAAAATGTTTTGGGCTACAGTCAGGTTGATACAGAACTGTAGCCCAAAGATTGTACAATCAGGTGAGAATAGAATCTGACCAAAGAACAGAATCTCTGTTGAAATCTGAGGACAGAGTTTTGTCAGTGTACAGTCAGGTCAGGACTGGATTTTGTTGGGCTGTCATTGGATTCGGATACAGAATGTTTCCAATCTATATTCAGGAACAGTTCAAAATTTCAGGCCCAATTAAAGCTTTAATGAGTTGTTACAGAGTTGTCAGGAAGCATTTGGGTTCAGACGGCATTTGAAACAGTCACACAGCCCTGGATACTTGTAGAAAAGTAATAAGATTTCTTAGCCCTGTTCTGACCTTCAGTGACCATCTTGACTCTGTCAAATCCCACTGCCTGTGACACCGTTTTTATTGTGCTCTGTTGATGCTCCCATCTAGGGTGAAGCCATGATGATCTCTAATGAAATCAGGACAGATTTAACTCGCACTCACCTCCATCCTAATTAGAAATAGTGCTGAGCTTCAATTGTCTAAATACAAAAGTCCTAGAATCAGTCCTTCTGTCTGACCCTGTCTTCTTTTTTTCATGGGTGTAGCCCAAGATTAAATCCAGTAAAAGTCATACTTCAGTCATAAGTCATACCATAAAACTCATTCACAAAAAAGGTCCCTCCACTCCCAGCCCTTTGTGTCTGACAGTGTTTGCTTCCCTGCTCCTCGCCCAGTGGCTTTGTGTATAACAATCTGGGATGGCAGACAGCCACAGATGCTGTCGTTCCCTTCATATCAGACAGCATTCCCTATTCACATGGAAAGGAGTTCTTCTAAAGGTGTCAGGAGGCAGACGCTCCATTGGTGCGGGTGGGTTTGTCTCTGTTTTGTTGCTGATTTTTGTACAAGGGATTGTGATGAAGCTGTCAGAGATTTGGCACTCGGAATTACAGGCGTGTCATTGCCATCACTCGCCTCTGCATGGGGCTCAACAGAGGCCTTGGAAGACTGAAATCTATTTGGAAAGAAAGTTGGCGCTGTGGCCTTGTTACACTCTGCAAGATTCACTTTGCAGATGTCATGACAGAGGCTGGTAGTCCTTTGTTATTCACTGCCTCAAAATCGCAACAATACAGAGGCCACAGCTAGAGGGAGTGAGCTGTTAATGGATTTCTTAAGGGGTGCAATAGGGGTGAGCATTATAACAAAATCATATCACTTTAGATGCTCATGAGATGGATAGTGCCATATTTAAGATTGCTATCAAAACGTTGAGTACAGATATTTATATTCATCATTTCACAAACAGATCTAAATGAACAGTTATGCTCTACGTCAGATTCAAGCTCACTAAGCTCTATTTTTTGGTTTGATAGGTGGACTATAGCCACAGCTAATAAGATTAAAATTACTCTTCTTTTCATTCAAAAGCTATGTATTCACAGAAATATTTTTCAAATATGGGAGATCACTGCCTTCCTTCAAAGCAGAACAAATATTTAAGATGATAAAATGATCAAATATAAGATGATAAAAATTCATAAGGAAATAAACATTGCAATAAAATACAATTGAACAAAATAACAATTATTTTGGTTTAAAACCATATAAACAATAATATTATTCATAATAATGAACAGAAATAACTGAAATAGGAAACTAAAAAGATCAAAAAATAAATTTTGTAAAGCTTGTTGTGACAAGTTATACTGATATTATGTATACCACTCTGCAAAGATAAAATTTAGATTTTTTTATTTCTAAAAAAAATAAATAATTATGTTTAAATCAATTAAAGCTGTTCAAGGAGTCCACTGCAATTCAGCACTATTAGGTTTTATTATGAAGTGGGATCTATCTCTATATCAAGCTCTTGTCACTTTCACTTACAATTTTTGGACCAGTTGTGCAAAAATCACTCTACATCAATAATTGGTGTAATCACTTTATGTTTCAGCACAAACAATATGCAGAATATTCAGAAACAAACAAACACACACATACACACGTACACATACAGATGTATGCACACCCCCACACACGCACCCACACCCATATGGTCACCTACTAATATTAACTAATATTTAATATTAACTAGTTTTACTTGCATGTGGATTCATTTGATAAACTGGCCGTAGTTATTCTTCATTTGTGTATTAAAAGGTCTGAAAATTGCCAACTCATCTAAATCTTTGGGGAAAAAACATTTAACAAATGACTGATGATGTTTCTGAAACTACCGAAAGCACAAAATATAAAACCTCAAAAAATGCCAAATAGTCTGAATAAAATCTAATGGGGTATCTGCAGACCACCATGTTATTATCACTTATGGCAGTAATTAGGAATGCAAAAGTTGTCTTGCCAGGACCATGGACATTTTGGAGCTCACATGTGTCAGATGTATGTATACAATATAAGTGCAGGAGAAGAATATTACACTGGTAACTGACCAATAGGGGCATGCTTATTGGGCAATCCTCATGTAGACATATATAGGGAAAAAGAGAACACCTGAGAAATCCCATTTTATAACCCCTAGATAGGACCCATCTGTTTCTGAAAGCAGTTTGTGAGATGTATTAGTGTGTGTGTATGTGTGTATGTGTGTGTGTGTATGTGTGTGTGTGTGTGTGTGTGTGTGTGTGTGTGTGTATGTGTGTGTGTGTGTGTGTGTGTGT
>JBBPCW010000133.1:9815466-9829930 GCA_037974425.1 Phenacogrammus interruptus
GGGAGAAGGATATTGAGGAGAGACTCTGAGTGTGTTGGGAGAAGGATGATGAGGAGAGACTCTGAGTGCGTTGGGAGGAGGATGATGAGGAGAGACTCTGAGTGCGTTGGGAGGAGGATGATGAGGAGAGACTCTGAGTGCATTGGGAGGAGGATGATGATGAGAGACTCTCAGTGTGTTGGGATGAGGATGCTGAGGGTGAAGCTGCAGGAAAGAGGAGGAGAGGAAGGCCTAATAAGAGGTTTATGTATGTAGTGAGGGAGGACATGCAGGCAGTTGGTGTGAGAGAGAAAGATGCAGAGGAAAGAAGGAAATAAAGAAAGTTGATCCACTGTGGAGACCCCTAATCGGGAGCAGCCTAAAGTAGAAGAAGAATTGTAGAAATAAACTGTAATAAGTACAATAACAAGTAATAATACAAATGCTGCAAGACATTTTCATAGAAGAGGGTGGTCTACAATACAGATTTGTGGAGGCATACAGGATTTTGACTAAAGTATAATATTAATGGATCTAATTTTACAAAGGGAAGTTCATTTGAGGAGATTGGACAACCCTTTTATATTGACAATGGGGGGCCTGCGTGACAATGAGGCAGTGGGGCACCGAGAGTCTAGTACTGCAGAAACAATTCTGATCAATGAATTATGTAATGCGATTTAGAGTAGAGGGGGTCATCAAAAGATAACAGGATCTAACAAGTGAGCCACAGCAGTCATGTAGGGTGAAATAGCAGTGCAAACGCACACGCTGGCACGTAATCACTGGGTGCTAAACTGGTTTCTGTACAGGGTGCACTTCACTGGTGCACTGAGCGGCACGCTGTTGATCAGTACCTCGTAATTGCATTTTCCCCATTTTTATTTATAGGTAAATCAAAGAAATAGTCTTTAAATGTGCAAAACTACTGTGTGTTTACTATGCAATATAACTTAAATGAAAACAATAATTTACTTGAGCAATAATGTAACTAATATTAATGTTTTCTATGCATACTAACACAACCCTGCCGCACAATTACCTGGCAAAAACAACCTAATGTCATATAACAGAGCTCAGTAGCAAAACTGCCAGCATCTTACTGGTCAAAATCTTTGTACTGTATAAAAATGAAAACGTGGTAAAAGATTATTTACAAAATGATTTCATTAACATCTTTTTTTAATCCTCGTTTAACTCATGGGCACCTCTAGTTTTTTTTTTGTTTTTTTTTGAGAAAAATAGAAATTGGCCTTTGAATCTGAAATAACTCTTTCCATAGAAAATCTGAGCTGAATGTGATATAACTGAAGTTGATGGACAGTCTACTCCCTGAATATAATTACTAATCAGCCCAGCCACTATAGCATGACATGCTTAGGTGAAGAGTCAGCAATAGCATGCATGGAACACCTCCTAAATGGCTCTAATTAGTACAAAAGGAGGAGAAAGAGAGAGAAATGACTATTTGCAAAGCTTAAAGGTCAGGCCACTTAATAAAATCCTGCTAAAATTGCCTTAGACCTGAGGGACAAGGGCTGGAATGAGTCATCAGCAGAACACAATGGCCCATTTCCCAACGGTACACCTTACCTTCCCACTTGAATGTCATTTTATCCACTTTGCCACTGACAAGATCATATTTCTTCAAACAGCTTTTGATAAACAAGTGTGAGCTACTAGACCCCCAGCACCTCCTACTCAAAGTGCTAATCCGCTAACTGGCCCAGCTGCAGAGAAGGACATTACTGAAAAAATAATCTCCTGTAATGGCGCCGTTGTGGGTGATTAAGTTCTCTGGAGAGTAAATGTGAGGCCTTTGAAGTGCCTGGTGAAGTAATGTGATGTGTTTTCTTGAGACACAGTGCTAGGACAACTAAATGTGTTCATATTTTCTTGAAAAGGTCAGTCCAAGTGACAAGGGCACAGAAATGGAGAGGTACTGAAGGATAGATTGAGGAAGGAAATATATTGCAGCTAAATGAGTGATGGGATGAGAGAAAGGAAGGACACAAAAAAGAGGAAGGAAGGAAGGAAGGTTAGCATTAATTCTGAGCAATGTAAACAATGTTCTGGACCATTACGGAGGAGGAGGTCCATTTTCTTTTATTTCTTTCAGTGGTGTCTGGTCGAGGACAATCCACATGATACCTGCATGCTTATAGCCTCACACGGCTGACACGAAATACGATATTTGTGACCCTAGACAGACGTGTCTCTTCACGCTAGCACCCTTGAATTGGGATAGTCACAAGGAACTTATTGGGCAATAACTCAACGACCATAACGCCATAGTTGTCCTCTAGGAGGCGCTTGACCCTATCTCATTATGATTCATAGTTAATAACCCCAAAGGAAAAATCTAGAGATTCAAAATCTAATGATTCACTAACCAATGCCTTGTGATGTAAAGGTTCAAACTTCACAAAATTTGCCAGGTTGCATCACTACTACATTCTTTGGATGTATGCAAATTTTCATGAAATTTCATAAATAAGAGGTGATGAAACTGAAACTTGGTATCAATCAACAAAATGGTAATGGCCACTATTAACCACACAAAATTCAGGAGCCACATTTGAATGGCCACCCAATTTCAAACAAACCTGTAAAATAAAAAAAAAATTATTCAAGATTCTGGGCTATTTCTAAGCTATTTCTAAGTTAAATGTAAGCAATTTTGTGATATTGACTTGTCAAGACCATTAAACGAAGAGGTCGTTTTAGTAAACCATGAATTCAGAGGATGCACTATCCTATCCTTCTTTAGCACTCAGAACTCTCCTCTGCTTCTCACAGTGTTCTGAAACTTGAGTGTTTCCCCGTATTGTAACTCACTTTGGATAAAAGCAGCTGCCAAATGAATGTAAAGTAATGTAAGATGACTCTCAAGTGGTCTGCTCCTCAGAGGGCTCTGAACTAACCTGTGCCACTTGACTCACATGGTCATTAAAACAAAAATGGATGAAACTTTATAAAATGATATAATTTTCTTTGCGATATAAAGTGCTTTGCGAATTATATTTTACTGTAATTCATGTGATATTCAAATGCCATCAAACTGCTGTAAACATCCAGCCCACTCTATCAGTCTTATCAGTGGGTGATAATGTAACATTAAAACTACAAATTCAAGAACTGCGAACTTGCACGAAAGGTAGTAAATACACACTGGGCATTTATTCATTTAACTGTCAGTATCAAGTGGTGCACTTAAAAAGGTCGAGAGTAAATCCTACTATCAGAGGCAGTCATTTCCTCCTTGTGTATTGGAATCTGTGTAGTTCATCCTGAAGGGAGCTCTGTATGAGCTATTATTCTGTACATAAATTATTTATTTGTGTAGCATTACAGTGGTGGTTTGCCCCAAAATCAAACATACAGTTTAAGTTACCCCAAATGCAGCTGATCAGGAAAGTTATAATATGTTTGTAATTACCAGTTCACAAAAATGGGATTCTTAAGTCACCACACTTGTCTCAGATATAAAAATAAATGTGAGATCTGTGGAAAAGGTTGCAAAAATATGGAGCAGATTGGTTTCACCCCAGTTTGTGAGAATATACAAATTAAAAAAGCAGAAACTGCTATAGCTATACACACAACTACATTTATACCCTATATGGAGAAAAGTGCTGGCACACACTTGTTTTTCAGGGTTTGTGCTTTGTCCCTTACTTCCAGTGAAGGACAATCTCAATGCTTCAGCACACCAAGACATTTTGGACAACGCCATGCTTCCGACTTTATGGAAAGAGTTTAGGAAAGAACCTTTTCTGGTCTATGACTGTGCTCAAGTGCACAACGCAAGGTCTTTTGGGATGAACTGGAACGGAGATTGTGAGCCAGACCTTCTCATCCAACAGCCTGACTTCATAAATGCTCTACAGAATGTATGGGCACAAATTCCCACAGAAACTCCAAAGGCTTCCAAGAAAAGTGGAAGCTATTATAGCTGCAAAGGAGAACCAAGTCCTTAATAAAGTCTATGTATTTGAATGCAATGTTATTAAAGTCCCTGTTGGTATAATGGTCGGATGTATGCCCTATTATAGTGTATAGGATATATGCTTTACAGAAAAATACATAAGAATAAGACTGTATGGTTTTTACACATACAGTACATATGAATCAGATCACGCATGTGAAAATGCATTACCCGCATTAATATATCAACATTTTGGAAAGGCAGTGTACAAATCCCATTTTCCCTTGGCCTTTAACAACCACAAATTCTGTTAAACAGGCTGTGGGGGTCAACCGCGTCGAGCTCTTTGGTCGCTAATTTAGCATGCAATCAAGTAATAGCTATCACGTGGTGGCACCCAAACATACAAAGTGCAGTTCAGAGGCCTGACAGCGGCTTGTGACAGGCGTGGTAATGGAGGGCTGAGTGGATGAAGGATTCAGTGCTTTGAAATGTCACAGAGGAGTTAACGGTAGAAGAGGGGGCCATTAATTAAGGAGAAAGGAGACAGGGCACCACAATAACAGGCTAATAAGAGAAAGCTAAATAAGGGCTTTGCACAGCAGCCCACTAGCGTGAGTCAGCGGGGGGAAGGGGGAAGATCTGGAGAAAAGAGAACGAGACAGAAGCCTGATGCAGCACAGAATGATCAGAGAAGCGTCTCTCAGATGGCAGCCTCAAGAGGGAGGACACCAGACAAAGAAATGCTTTAGCTTTATGGAACTGGGTCTGCTTTATGACACTTCAGTACATCAGAGAAAGCCTAGACTTTGATAAGAAATGATTGTTATAGCTATGAAGTGTATAAAAATATACACTCCTCACACTTTACTTTGTCCCTTAAACCAGGGAGGACTTTTGTCAGTCATTCCTAGACTCCCAAGAACTAATGTTCCTACAGGCTTTTACTTTCATGGCTATTTTCATGTCAGGTTTTTATAGATAAACATGGTCCAACAACAAGTGTACCAGTGCCTCCTATTTTGAGGTCCTTTAATCCAGGGGCAGATTGGTTTGGTTCCCACCCACATGTAGCCCCAAATTTTCCCATGGTTGTCTCCAGATGTTCTCACTGAAAGATCACATCTGGCCCTGTGAGACTATACGAACTTTGCATAATTTGGCTGACTGACTGCTACTGCTATACACACTACATCTACCTCTATGTGTTAAATACTTTCTTATGCTGTTATTTTTATGCCCACCAATACCGTTTGAACAGTTTAAGACTGTGTGGTTATAGTTTTTGGTGGATTGGTGGCAAACTTCATTGCTAGCTCAACCTAGCTCTCATTACTGTTCGTGGTTCCAGTTTAAAAGAACTTCAGACACTACATAAATAATGGATGATCTACTACTAAGTTATATAGTCATAATATCTAAATCCACAGTAATGGGACTTATACGTTGGCCTGCGCTCTATTCTGTTACACAAATGCTAAACAAACTAAACACGGCTGGTGGGATTTTCTCCAGTTCTTTTAATGTGATCCACTTGACACATTGTATGAATAAACTGTCGGGGGAAAAGTTTTAATAACTATTTTTTAAACACAAGTAAGCGTGACGTCTATGTAATATCTTAAAACTGTTCGATAAATGCTACAGTGCGTGCACTTTATAGACTCACATGATGATCAACTCCATACGTGAATTCCTGGGATGAGCAATGACTGCCACCTGGTGGTTAAAGGTGAGTGGTAGAACATTCCGAGCATTTTTTATTATATTAAACTGATTAAAAGAAGAAAGCAAGCAAGAAATAAAATCTCAAATCCAGGGACCAGCTGGAAAATCTTCTGAAATGTTTTTTAACATCATGATTAAACACAAAGATAAATCGGATAAATTATTCTTTAAAAAATTCAAAATTCTGTTTAGACCATTTGCTGCCCTCTGGTGCTGATCAGAGGAACACGAGTGCATTTCCAGGCATTTGTTTTAGCCAAAGTTGCAACATAAACTGCATTACTTGTTTGTTTATGGACCAAATTACATTTTTTCTTATATGAAAAATCAGTTCAATAACCAAGCAAACTACTTCATATCACTGTGATAATCAATATCGTAGAAAGTCTCAACCAATATATTTGACTTAGGATCACGTGTATTTTTTTTTCATAGAGGATTTCACCCCAGTACAATAAAATAAAACATTAGCTCAATTCTTCAGGAATTCATGCATATACTTTCATTTTCTTTCTCTTTCTACCTGAAAGTTTTATATCATCGTTGGCTTGATTTTGACTCTAACCTTTGGGTTTCCAATGAGATGAATTGTGGCTTCAGTCATGAAAGCAAATTTGGTTTAAGAATGAGATGATGTCCTCTCATGCAGTGGTCTTTCCTCTCTTCCCAGGAACCTTGTTCTTTACTGACGTATCCAGGATTGAACTCAGACTCATCTGAAAGCAGCTGACTCTTGTTTGGTGTTTCATTCTTCTTATACAGTTAACTTGGTTGTAATGATCAGTTAATGTATTTATCATCCGGACCGGCAACAACATGGACACACTTCATCTGTGCAGGTGATTCCACACCAGTGTACTGCACGATCCAGTTCAAGTATCTATATATTATGTTTATGTGAATAAATGAACGAGGGTCAAAATTAATATTTTCCAAGCTTTCTATCGATTAGAATTCAACATATTTACTGTGCCTTTAAGATGGCAATATATAAATGAACTATGTCCTGACTGGCTGGCCCTCGTTCAAACAGCAGTTCAGGCTGAAACTCTCCTAACAACTTCAGCATGAATGGACACTTAACTAAAACTTAAAAGTTAAACTGCTGAATCCAAGAAGTGGACGCATGTAGTTATTTTAAACTGGGCTGTTTTTGCCACTTACTTTCCATGAACAATTAGACTTTATGGAGTCAGAAGTGAATCGTCTCTTCCAAAACAACAAAGCCACCACTCACACGAGAGACCGCATGGTTTGAGGAGTATGAAAATGTTGTAAATCGTGTACGTGAATGGGTCTAATGCAGAGGACTCCATTTCCTCCAGGAAGAATAAAGGATAAAAATATAAATTCTGATAAAGAGCATTTTTGAACATTTGTTCCATCAGACCCACATTCCCTTGTTAATATACGAATCATTATAAATGCACAAATACTGCAGGTCTATTTCTACACTGCTCTAGAACACCACCAGAAACTCAAAACTGTACAATACTGCTGCCTAAGCACTGAACTCGCACATTCAGCAAAATGTACTATTTTGTGTGGTGTTTGGACGGCAGCCTTAGTCACTTCAGTACACAGCACTACATTGTTTATGGTGGCTCCTTAACAACTGGTGATGTTTGAGAAAAATAGCAACCATTTCAGGATTCCCCCTCCACAGTGTATGATAGAGCTGTTTTTTTTTCTTCGCTCTTTCATTTTATGAACCTATCATGATGCAGATTACATCATGACAACCATTCCAGAGACCCATGATGACTGAATAATGAACATGACGGATCATACAGATGCAGAAGGTACAATTTTGAGAGGAAGTTAATATCAACCATCAGATATAATGAAAAGGTACTAAAATTTAATCAACCATAAAAGCCAGAACATCCTTTGACAGAAATGCATGAGAAGCAATAGGAGTTAAAGAACAGCATGTTTAAGCCTTAGGAGACCTAAAAATCAGTCAGAATTGTACCCAATTTTACTACTATAAAAAGGCCCATAATTGTATGTCAACAAAAAAAAAAAAAGGTATTAGAATATGGTAATGAGCTACGAAAGTCAAGTGACTAAATACAAAGTAGTCACAGGTCAGGGGTCAAGATTCGGTTGAAAACGTCCATGGATGTGAATGGGAAAACAGTATTTATATACAGCTCGTCAGTTCAGTCTATAAACATTTACACAATTGATGTCAAAAATGGAATACAGCTTTGAAGAGGCAACACTTGCACTTGCTTTCTTTTACATCATCTACACTTAAACCGAAAGATGTAGTCATGCTGTTCGCCATTAGGATGTTTATAAATCACACAATTAAGTCATCCCCACCCCGTCCCCCCCTCCCCCATCATTTCCTCAAACGAGCTGCACTGGAAATAAACACTGGTAGATCATCTTGGATTTCCTCTCCTCCTTCCACCTGTCCTGGACAGGGAATGGTGCCACTGCAGCATGTTGAGTTCAGTTGGGATTATGAGAAATGATTATAATCTTTAATGAGATTCAGTTCACTACTGAAATGTGTGGTACCAAAGTATGGGCCTGTGTCAGTCTTGTATCTCCTTACCGATCCTGTCTTGCCTTTCTTGATGCCTTTTTCAGGATATAGACATTGTCCTCGCGTGTATTCCTTTGAATGTTTTTGGAAAGAATGTAACCCCAAGCTGTCTGATGGTGTTTGTGGGTGACTAAATTGTTTCCCCATTGCAGGAGCGATGAAGGAAATGCTGTGAGTTTCTGGTTGGATTTATGGAAGATATTTTTTTTTTGTTAATATTCCTGAGGAATACTGAAAATGAGTTCTACTCAAACTGTGGTAAATGAAGGTTTCTCCTCAATTTTTCTGGAATCAGAAAGATGACCCCTCATGATCCCTCGTTTTGTATCCTGTTCTTCATCAGGTTTGTCAGTCAGCTGGTCCATAGCTTCATGATGGCAATGCTGGCATGTTCCAAATGGGGCAACAGTTCTTCATTACAGCATTCTGCAGGCAGAAGAAAAATCGAAGAATACTTCAGAAAAAGAAAGTGTGACATTACAAAACGTTCGTTTTAAACTAAGTACTGTACATACAGATACAAATATCAGGAACATTTCAGTAAGAATGTGCAATCGCTGCCATCTACTGGGTGTTGTGCCCAGTCATACTGTCTTCACGCAGTTGTACTGTATCTGCTGGTATCCGACAAATATACAGATAAATTAGTTCCAAGCCTCCAGTGAAAAGGCTGAACTTAATTCCTCTGGCAGTTATTTCCAGTCATACAAAGCCACGCTTTTACCTTGGAGAGAGTGATGTTTCAAGACATACATTGAATCACTAGTAATATTTGGGCCATGAAATGGATAGGTGGTCTGATTCTACGGGGGCTGACTATATGAAAGGGTACCTCAGAGCTGCCACTAGCAGTCCCAGGGCAAACTCCCTAACCACTTTGCCACCAGATGCCCCATATGTGTACATACATTTAAATAAATCCTGGTCTTTCAGAAATATTTGGATTTAAAAAAAAAAAAAAAGTTGTTGATTGTTGATTCAGATACACACATGCATCATCACTACTGTTTTTCCTTGGTTACAAGCCGGTGGCTCTTTTGATTAAAAACCAGACCCCGCTAGAATAAAAGCACTATATTAAGATTTACAAGCTGACCTATTTATATTTCAACCAATAGACTGTCTCTTCCTCTGATATCTGACTGCACATGGCACTAATGTGATGGCTCCTAAAAAGGACCATGTCTGTACCGCATGCTGACCAGTAGAGGGAGTCACATCATTGCTTACATCAGATAGAAAACTGACATCACCACAATGATTACACTAGCAGTCAATGCTGTGGCAACATAGTAAACATACCTAGCTCAAAGGAGGGAACCCTACAGGAGAACACAGTTGGATTTCTTTTTCGCTTTCTTCTTTTCCACAGGCGTTTTTCTATTTATCTGTCTGACCAAGTCGTAAAAGATCTATAGGAAGAGAAATGAAGACAGGGTGTTTACAAGAGTACAATTTGAACAAATTGAAAGAATTAGGTAGATACAGATGATACTGGTGTAATGTTCAAAAGCATGTTCTTACATCAAGGACATTGATCTTCGATTTGGCAGAAGATTCTAAAAAGGCACAGTGGTTCCACTGGCGAGCCAGATTCTGACCCTGCTCCTTCCCCACCACTCGTTCATCCTCCAGATCACACTTATTGCCAACCAGGATCATCGGAACCTGAGCGAGTGAGTGAGAGCGAGAGAGAAGAGAGAGAGATTAATTAAACTAGGGCTGCCACAAATATTCTATAACAGACATTTACCAAGCAACATGCATGTCGTCACCAGCAACCATCAAGAATCCATCTGTGACTTAACTCTACACCAGCTTTCTCCACATTTCCTGCTCTTCAGGATTACAAGCGAACTAGCATGTCCTTCTAAACGAATGAGAGTGTGCTGGTGAGCTGATACCCAGAACAATTTATGACTCAACTTCGCTTGTGCATTTTAAAAAAAAAAAAGGCAATTTATGCAATAAGGACACAAATAATGCAAAAAGGATTTATGCAATAATACAATAAACATCAGTAACACAAAAGGAATATCAATAAATCCATTCATGAACACTTCTACTAGTAAGAATCTTGGTTGCAGTCCCAGCGACAACTACACTTTTTTGTTTGCAAAGTCCATATTTGAGAGCACGTGGGTTTAACATATTAATTGATTTAAGGCCACATGTTCTTCAGCTGGTCCCACAGCCTGCTTTGCCTGCTTAAGTTTGGCTCTGGATAAGCAGCTAGGCAGCTGATGACCCCGAACGCCAGGGAGACATGAGGCTGTAAGGCAGGGCAACATGAGGTGATGGCACAGATTGTGGGACAAAAGGCCTGTAGACTGAACAACTACACAGTATAAATACTGCAGAGAAACAAATGAAGTAAAACAGATGAAAAGTCCTTTGAAAAGTCAGAGTCCATTTTAAAGCTACAGTTCACAAGAAGGCTTTGTTGTGAAGGCTGTGTGTAAAGTATATGAAGAAGTATGAGAAATGTTTAAGGAGGAGGAAAAAAGGAAATATTTCCAGCTCCGCCCATGCAGGATAAAATCTAGTTCCTGTGCTAGCTTTTATTTCCATGCTCCCGCTGCTTTGTGGAATGATGTGTGTGAGGACGCAAGTGACTTGCATGATAAAGCTAAACAGATCTCAAGCTAGAAACAATATTATTAATACTTAATAACCAGTCAGTTTTTAAATTACATATTAAAATGCAAAAACAACAGTGTCAACATTTAAAACTTAAAAAAAGAAAGACATATTGCACTACTAGTACTGAATTAAGAATAAGGTTTTATTTTGAATTATTTCTCTTCATAAGAAGTCGTTTTATAACCTTTCAACATTAAATATCAACATTTTGAAGGATTTTTTTATTCTAACCATGAATATAATAATGTTAAATATTTCTATAAATTTAATATCAAGTTTAACAAAAAGTAACAGGGGGACCGTGTCAACAAGGTGGAGTGTCTGACATAAAATCAAGAACTATTCTACAATATTCTTAATAGTCTGGCACTGAAAAAGAGCATCACAAAAAAACACCGCAATTATAAAAGCCCATATTCATGTCCATATTCAACCGCTAAAACCTCTCGAAAAGCTATGTGTCGCTTAAATGTCTGTATACTCTCGCCAAACAGATAAAATCTCGAATTCTATCTCCCCTGTCCCACTGGCCCCACAGCTGTTGGGCCACAGGCCGAGCAACAGGGTGCCCACCATGTTTGGACTGGCCATGCGGAGAATGTTTAAAATCCAAACAGGCCCAGGTCAGGAAGGAGTGTGGTTGCCCTAGGGAGGTTGACAAAGCTACAGCCCATATTACTGCACTGTAGCTCTATACAGCAGCGCAGCAGGAAAGCCCTGAACATACAGTAGCAATCAGGTCAGCCTGGGCCTGAAAAAAGTAAGCATGAAGAGAATGCTGGCTATGTTTACACAGCTCCACCTTAAAGCCATAATTTGGTGTCAAGAAGTTATTGATTGTTGGCTATACGTGCATAAATCGTAATGTAAACGAGCCTCTTGGGGAAAAAAAAAAAAAACTTATGCTGAACACCTTTCCACTGGGGATTTGGAAACATAATGGAACTCCATATATAATACTCAATTTTTTTTATTATTTAATGAATGCAAGTGTTCCTAGAAGTACTGATAAAAGCAAATCTATTCTCAGAGAAGCATACTCTGGTGTAATTTATTAGGATAATAACATATTGCCCTAATGCCAAATATTCGGCTCCTGGGCTGAAATTCTGCTGGTTTTCGCTTCTCTCTCTTCAATGGGTTTGGACTTTTGCTGGAGGTAAGATGTAGTGCAGCTCTATACTCAGGCCAAGCCACAGAGCGAGGATGAGGAAAGAGGAAGTGCAGCAGGCGGTGAAAAGGCCAATCATAACAAATTCCAACGCCTCTTAACTGCTCCAGGCCACGCTCCCCTGGGCCCGGGGCTTTATGCTGGGCTCAGTGCATTCCCTCCACACATGTCCAAAAAAGGGCATCCTCTGTGTGGCACCGACCAGGGGAGAGCAGAGGGGGTTCAGGATCGCTCCAGGCCGTGAGCTAGGCACATGGAGTGTTAAGCTATGGCATGGCTGGGATTTTTTTTCCCTCATATATTTAAACAGAATTAAAAACAAAAATGTTTTGTGAACTGTGTCATTGTCCATATCCCACTACTGTGTAAACATGTCCTTTACCTACATTTATGAACACAGTGTGTTTTTGCAGCACTGTGGAAAAGCCTTAGACACCTAAGAAAGTGATGTTTGAAGCCTGTTTAGCTGAGCAATAATTTTAAAATATATATATATACACACAAGTTAATATATAAATCATTTTAATACAGTAAATAGTGATTTTATGTTCTCTTTCCCAGACCTCTCCTCACAGAAGCCCAGTATTACACTAAAGTTCTCATTAAATACCTTAAATACCTGGTCTAGCTTAATCAATACATCATTACATTAAATCAGATGTGCTGCTGATGGATTTTCTCGTGTCCATGCAAAGGAGGAGGCATTCATGTGAAAACTGGAACCAAACCTGTGTTCTTTTAGCCCAAACAAAATACTTCAACACAATCAAAACAAATCCTGATATTATTTAAGGCTTGTGTGCATAAAAAGTCCCTGACTGCTCAGATAAATGGCTTTAAACAGTTTGCACAAGAGCCAAAAACTTTTGCACAGGACTGTACATGCCAAAATAACTAAACTGCATGAAAATATGAGAGTTCAAGATTCCTAAAAAATCTGTTTTAGAATGAGGGAGTTGCACTGAGACGTCCCCCACGCACTTACATCTTCAGTGTCCTTTACTCGTAGGATCTGTTCTCGCAGATCCTGCAGGTCGTTAAATGTGGACTGTGCTGTGATGGAGTACACAAGAGCAAAGCCTTGTCCATTCTTCATGTATAGGTCCCTCATCGCTGTGAACTGCTCCTGATTTGGGAACAAAGAAAAAAATAAATGAGCATTTATTTCCTAGTTTAACAGTAAAAAAAAAACAGGTATGGGAGCATTCTGAAGTGCACCAACACATTATGAAGGAATATGGCAGCAAATACTCAACTTTGGAGTTTTTCCATGATAAAATGATTCTGTAATGACACTGATTTTAAGTGTCTAACATTAGTTACATCTAACTTCCTGCTGGCACAGTGTGGCTCAAACCCAGAGTTTCAACAGCAGGTTATTAGCAGGCAAACAGGACTGTTTTGGTTTCGTTCTGATCAGAAAGCCTCAAACAACATTACATTTCAGCAGAACGTGTGAATGTGGTTCGTAAGGAGGCGTCCTCCTCTCGAGGCATCTTTGATGTCAAGTCAGAATAAAATGCTAGTAAAACTACATAAATATCAGAATCAGACAAATGTTTTATGCCAGAGGATCTTATCCTCTTACACTGCCTGCTGGTACGATTTACTTCTGGTTGTACTATTATTACATCTGATACTTTATCTATTTACTGAAGTCTAACTTTCAAATGTGCTGTTAATAATCATGTTACACTGGTGTTAATAACACAGCATATGGCTGAATGACAGTGCTGCTCTTCCTGCTGCCTCTGGATTCATTTAGTGCAGTTTTACTGCCGCAGGTACTTGCAGCCAGGGTGGTTCAGAGTTGGCATCAACTTACCCTTTTTGTTAACCAGCTTAAACAGGCAGTGAAAAGATACAGACATGCTGTAGTTTAGTTTTAAAGTAGTTCAGTTATAAAAGTCTCAATCTGGACCACTCACCGTGCCCGCAGTGTCCAGGATCTCCAGCATGCATTGTTGCCCATCAACTTCTACTTGCTGGGGGTAAAAAAATAAAGAGGGAGTGACACCCAAGCACCAACAAAATCCACTCTTATAGAAATGAGTGAGGGATGAAACATAGCAAACAGAACAGAGAAGGTATCAATACCTTTCTGTAGGAGTCTTCTATTGTGGGGTCATATTTCTCCACAAAGATTCCCTGGACAAACTGTACTGTCTGTAGAGTACACACAAAATGAGTGAATAACAAGATTAAACAGTAACCTCACACAGAAGGGAACAGAATACTATGACTGTGGCACTTTTGATTACATTCGTAACCAAGTAATCCAATGATAATTTTGTTAAACATGTAAACAAGAGCCAAAAAATAAAAGTGAAATTAACTGAACAATAAACTACGTAATATAAAAACACTGAGTTGGTCAAGGATTAGTCTTAGTCCTGAACTATATTTACACACACACACACACACACACACACACACACACACACACACACACACA
>JBBPCW010000133.1:9884173-9895201 GCA_037974425.1 Phenacogrammus interruptus
CGCTCCTCAGTAACGTGAGCAGCCCAACTAATCGATAACGGCATTCGTTGACAACGAATTTCATTATCGATAATTATAGATTTTATCGATTAGTTATTGCAGCCCTAGCAAGGAGTGTAGGTAAATCTGAATAACTCAGTGTAGCAGTGTAGCAACTTTTAAATAAGCCACAAGCCAGTTTAGCAATAACAATTTTCACTTTTGTAAATGAAATGCCTGCTTGCTATTAACGAACAAATGATATTGGATTTATACCCGTGTATTAGAAATGCATCTTTATGCTCCTGAAGTTTCTTTTGTTTTGAATTTTCAGTGGGGAAGGTTGGGTCTCTTTTACAAACCAGTATCAGTATTCCTCACCTGACCTCATGAATGTTTTATGAAAAATACAAATGCAGTCTGATGCCCTGATTTCTGTTTCTCAGCAGAGAAATTAGTGGGTCGTTTAATAAAAGTCAGCGCAACCACGTACCACTTCCGTCTGCACCCACAAAATCTAGTGTTACTGCCCACACCCTTAAAGCACAGTGTTGTTCTTGCCTGCACCCACTCGCATCAACCATATGTCATTCTTGCCCGCACCCGCCTACTTTAGGCTTTGGTCCTTGTCCTTACCCGCCCGCGTTAACCTCTTTTCTGCACAATTGACATAGAGCATGCCCACAACCCCACAGTGACACAATGTAACTGTGTCCATTACATGGCATTAATTTGGCAGACACTTTTATGCAAAGAAATGCTCATGTTTCAGCTCAGTGTGAGAACCAGAGGAGAGTTCTAAGTGCTAAAATCCTTATGTAAGAGTAATGCAAGAAGATTGGTCAGTACATTACAGTACATTTTTCTTAGGGTAAGTCTGCAGTTGGAAATTTTAAGGGGTTTAGTGGTGGCACCCTGTAGCACAAAGTTTTGTGTTCCACCCACTTATACTACTAAGTAATTCTTGTTAAACATCCCACCCAGCAGCCCATATAATGGCCACCCACGTAATCTTTGTTTCAAGTGTATATTGAATAAATGCCCTATCAAAATCAGTAAGTCACCAGAACCATGCTAAATTTATATGACCACACTAATGGAGTTTTAGTGGAAACTGATATTATCATGCAGTAACTCAAAATGTTCTTCTCAAATGTTTCTTTACATAGAATATTACAAAATGGCCTAAAAAATGAACATTTGGTTGATCTGTCCCGAGAAATTGCTAATTTTTCATAAGTATCTTAGTGCAGTCATGTGGATCAGCAGTGCCAGTTTAAAAGCTATTTTAAGGTTATAAAATTAGGGAAGAGGGGAAAATGCATTCTTATCAAGGCTTCCACTTATTTACTGGTCATTTCATTTAGGATCTTAGCAAAAGACCTGACCTCATTAATGCACAGGTGGCTAAATCACGTCCTCGCAGCAATGTTCCAGTGTCTGTTCAGAACTGTCTATCTTCAGTAGTGGCCATTTTTTTAATCACTGTGATTAAGGGAATAGTGAGTAGTAGTGGTCCTTGCTAAATATCCACAGGTCATTTTATTTGTCTTCATTGTGGGGGAAAAATCCACCCAATTTGTCCTTTGTGATAGTTGCACTCTGCAAGTAAACAGTATTACTGTAATTTGTTACTGATCCTTGCTTTGTCTCAACACTACCTTCACGTTCCCTGTGCGTCTGGTCAGTTCAGGACCTGGGCTGTTTTGTTGCTGGCCCACTTAGTGGCTGGCAGAGATGCTGGTGTAAACGAGGTGCCATTTTTCGCTATGATGAGTGATGAAAAGAATTCACAGGGGGAGCATCACTGTCTTGGAATTGTATTTGGATCAAATTGCAGCATGGACTGCATTTTATGTGGGAGTTGATTTTTGATCTTTGGTTTTGGTCCCAGTAGTAAATATCCTTATTGAGTTGGTTGATTGGTTTTTCTTAACGATTAGGTCTAAAATGTCATTGTCTTAAGTCTCTGTTTTCCCTGACTTCGGATGACTTGTTTTGCAATAGAAATGCACTTCACCTTAAGTACACTGCTCAGTTTTCAAATCCAGTTTAGCCCTTTCCAATAAACTATACAATAGGAAGTGAACTGCTACACCAGCCAGTCACAAATTAAGACCACAGACAGGTGAAGTGAATAACACTCATTACATTGACACCTGTCAAGAGGTGGGATATATTAGGCAGCAAGTCAACAGTAGGTTCTTCAAGCTGATGTGTTGGAAGCAGGAAAGCTGGGCAGGTGTCACCACAACAGCCGGTCTTGTGGGACGGTCTTGGTACGCAGTGGTTAATGCCTACAAAAAGGTTCAGGGAAGGAAAACTCGAGGCTTACTGATACATGTGGGGAGCGAAGTCCACCCCATTCTGACCCCACAGAAGGGCTACTGTGGAACAAATCGATATATTTTTTTCTTGCCTGAAAAGGCCTGCCATGTGAGATGGTTGGCCACTTAACAGAATGAGGAATTCAGGCAACAACCAATCAGTGTCAGCAGAGAGACAAACAAGAAAGGACTTGACACAGCAGTGGACAAGCGGTTTATTTAATTCTAGCAAGTTTGAGAGTGCTGAATAACTTCAGTGCCTCATAATGAAGCGCGGGTGATGGTTTTTATGACCCGTACCCACCTGACCTGTTAGAAGATTCAGCCTAAACAGCTCGATACCAAAACTGTGCTAATCAGCATCCTGAATCAGCCTGCAACATTTCTGTTAAGTCATTTGTAACTTGGCCGGAAGGCTTGGAATAAATTATTCTGACCATTTTTAACATGACTGTTTTTAACATGGCTTCTGGTCTGTAAAAGTGCACGCTCTGTCCCTGATGTTTGCTCCGTGTAATACAGCTGTTATAATGCCTGGCACAAAAAGAATGGTTTGGACTAGATCACGCTAAGCCTATAGTTGGGTTTTTGACTTCATTGTATTTTTTGGGTTTTAAAAGATTGACTGCATATAAACGTGCAGTGCTTGGGTATTCTGTCGCTGAGATTGAGAACTAAACACCTAAATCGTTTTCCAGCTGAGATTGTGTACTATTGTTTTCCTACCCTGGTGCACCCCTGCACTGCGCATTTTCCACACACCCGTTGCAAAACTCAATGAAGGACTTGTTAATGAGCTGATGAGTTGTCAGGTGCTCTGGAACAGCGAACACACCTAACAAGAGCCCTTGAGTGCATATTTGGGGGACAACTGGTGTTTACTGCAGAGCTTTATTCACTGTCAATAAACCTCATATAAAACAGCTAAGCCTGTTTATGAGGACATTAGGATAGTTTACACATGCTCCAGTTGGATGCTCTTAATAGCTGTTATTTGTAACAGATCAGCTGTAAACATGAGTCGTACAGAAATAGACCAAACTTGCCTTATTCTCTCCACAGGTTTAAGCATGCTGTGGGCATGATTAGTAGGCCGTAGTTCTCTGTCGTTAATGACGTTACCACTGACAATTTTCATTTACTGTCTAGTGGAGTATTGATTACATAGCTTTAATTTCAAGGGGTCTCATAGCAGCTGGGTTGTAATTGCAATAAATTTGTAGTGAAGCTATGTTTTGTTTCTTTGAAGGTACCTGAAGTATCTGACCAAGAAGTACCTAAAGAAGAACAACCTGCGTGACTGGCTGCGCGTGGTGGCGAACACCAAGGAAAGTTACGAACTGCGCTACTTCCAGATCAACCAGGATGAAGAGGAGGAAGAGGACGACGATTAAACCCACCCTGCCGCTCTTTGGGAATTTCAATAAAATTTTCAAAAGGACCTGTCTGTTTAGTCTTAATTTACTTAATCTATGCATTAACGTGTAGTTACTATAACTTGGGTTTTCTCTTGGTTTTGGAATGATATTGGCCTTTCCAATAGTGATATTGTGAAAATATCTTGTCATTATTTACTGTTATAACAATCCTGACCAATGATTCACACCCTAATGTTTAAATAACTCATAAAGCATTTAAATGCAAGGAAAATGCCAGCCAATATTTAGGTTACGTGATTCAATATACAACTGCATTATTTCAATACTAGTATTTTGTCCATATTGTACCAACTGCTGCAGGTAGAATATTTGGAATTACGCAAGATAGGCATGGTTGAACAGTTTCTACCAAGTTATCTGCTGTTAGTAGTTTCATAGTCCATTTAAGACCCTTTTAAGTTATGACCCTTTAAGGTAAGCCCCTACACACTAAACAGGTGGGTTCCTTATGCTGTGCCATTGAAGAACCATTTAAACCACTAAAACTGAAACCTGTGATTGGTGGCGCGGTTCTTTTTAAGAATCTTCCCATTATGTGGAGTTTCTAAATTTAGAAAGGTTCTTCAAAGACCCCAAAAAAAAAAAAAAAAAAAAAAAAGTCAAAAATATTGGGACACCCTGGTTTTTCGGGATTTCAGTGAAGAACAATCTTAATGCTTCAGCACGCCAAGATGTTTTGGACAACGCCATGCTTCCAACTTCATGTACACAGTTTGGGGAAGAACTTTTTTTTTTTACTGTGCCCCAGAGCACAAAGCAAGGTAGACAAAGACACAGTTGGATATCCTGTTCTTTAATAAAGACTTTCTTCATTTAAAGGTATTGTAAACTGCCACCCTATTATCCATGTTGTACTCCTACCTAATTTGCCCAGTCAATTAACAAAATCTAGTTTGAGCCAAGGGCCACCAGTTTGGGGTTTACAAATCCCTCCCAATTCCAACAGATGGGACCCTGAGACTTCATATAAGCTAACTGTGCTTGTGGCAAAATCTTGGAAGATGTTTCGTCATCTTCCAATGAATTGATGAGACTCCTCTGGACTCCAAGTCCAGCTGTCTCAACTACTAGAGCAAGAGTTGCTTGCAACAGTTACCCTGCTGGTGCAAATGTTCAGTCCAAGAGACCCACCAAACCAGCTTTTCAATTCAAAGAAAGAAAGGATTATCCAATTATACTCAGAGAGAAAAGTCCCTCATCCATGACCTCTCTCTCCATCTCATTTTAATTTCTTCTGTGACTCGCTCTATTTCTTTATCTTTCTCCATAGGTGTCTTCTTTTCCTCTCCCCTGTCTCTCACTTTCCACTCTTGCTCCTTTCTCTCCTCAGTCCCTCCGTTCCCTCTCCTGCCGTTTTACTTTTTTCCTTCTCCATCCCTGTTCTCCCACTCCTCCATTCTGTCTTCACCCACTTTCTGTTCCCTCTACTCTTTCCTCCCCCCCCCCCCGTTCTCCTTTTCCTGTTCTCCATCTCTTTCTTTCTCTTCTCTATACCTTTTCCTGTTCTCCCTTTCCTTCTGTCTCTCGCTCATTTCCCTTCTCTCTTCATTGTCTCACTCTTTCCTTATGTCTCTCGCTCACTTCCTTTCTCTCTCTCTATCTCCTTCCTTGGGTCTCTCATTCACTTCTCCATTGTCTCTTATTTCGCTCACTCTCCTTTCTCTTTATTGCTTTTCTCCTTCCATCTTTCGCTCATATTCCTTCATTCTCTCTCTTCATTGTCTATCTGTCCTTGTGTCTCTCACTCACTTCCCTCCTCTCTCTCTCTTCATTGTCTGTTTTCCTTTATATCTCTTGCTCGCTTCCCTTCTCTCTGTCTTCATTGTCTTTCTTTCCTGATGTCTACCACTCTTTCCTTCTCTTCATTGGATCTCCTTCCTTTGGTCTCTTGCTCACTTACCTTCTCTCTCTCTCTCTCTCTTCCTCTCTTCATTGTCTCTCTTTCCTTATGTCTCTCGCTCACATCCCTTCTCACTCTCTTTTCTTAAGTCTATCACTCACTTTCCTTCTCCCCCTCTCTTCACTGTCTCCTTATCTTCCCCTCCTCTGTCTCACTCACTCATATCATTGTCTCTCTTTATGTCTCTCATTCACTTCTCTCTCTCTCTCTCTTTGTTTCAGGCTGCGCTGCTGTAACCTTGACAACGGAGCTCGTGACTCTCCGGTGGTCCCGAGTACGCGAGCCGATGATACCGGCGCGTTCTGCATCTGTTGCACGCGTTACGACCCCCATCTCCCCCCTTTAATAAGGCACGATCACACACGAGACACACATGAGCGTCCCCAATGACACCTGTAAACCAACACACACACACACGCACACAGGCAGACTAAAAAAAAAAAAAAACACTCACACACTCCTGTCCCAGTGTCATTCAGAGGGGGTAAAATCGTGTGCATGTGATGCAAACAAAGACGTGCCGTATTTGTGCGTGTGTGTGTGTGTGTGTGTGTGTGTGTGTCCTCTCTCTCTCTGGCTCTGGCGCTCCGTCTGGCTGGATGTTGCAGAGATGTTGCACGCGCAGGACAAAAAGGGGGTACCGATGGAACTTTTTCTTCGTTTCCCCCCACCGTGGTGGGCTCCAGAATGCACGAGCTCAGTGCACGCGTGTATGTGTGCGCAGTGTGCGTGTGTGTCCACGTGTGCACGTTCTAGTCCAACTGGTTACTAAGGGAAAGCACTACTAACTAGTCGTGCAGCCCCATCATTATGGGATGGATCTCCATGGCAACCGACCAGACGTCACAAGCTGGGCATGTGTGTTCCATTTTTGGCTCTTTCTTATTTCCAGAGCGCAGGATTTGGATAGAGGAGGGAAAGAGATTCTTCGTTTTTGGGGCGGATTCAATATAGGGCAGCCATCTTTTCTTCTTTTTCTTTTTTGCTTCTCCTCCCTCGGCTTCCTCTCCTTCTTTTGTGGTGCCAAGTGTTAAATGAAAGTCCTCACCTTCGCTGGACGTCCTCCTCCTTCTCCTCCTCCTCCTCATCCTCCTCCTGCTCCTCCTTCTTGGTTTTAAAGCCTGGAGAGCAGGCAGCATCACAGCTCTGTTGCTCTGAAGGGGTTAAGTTTTCCACGACTTTAGTGCTGGCTTGGATGTGATTTTTTTTTTCCTTCCCCCACCACCCCCACCCCCCCTTTCTCTTTTTTGGGTAATGCAGTAAAGATGCCCGGATCGTTGAGCAATGAAGAAGAGGGGCAAGACGATTTGGATTTTGAAGACGACATGGCAGGTGAGGGGTGTAGCCTAAAAGTGGCAAAAGGGAGGGGGAGTCTCTCTCTGTCCTTCTGAGCAGCTTAATGCTGCTACGCCTGTAGCTGAATGCAGGGAAAAGGGCTTGACCATGCTACAGTGCTGGAGACTTCAGGCGGGGGGGCGGGAGGGTTGGTTGGGGGGGGGCGGTGGTCTGGGGTTGGAGGGATGGTGTGTGTGTGTGTGTGTGTGTGTGTGTATTGGGGGGGTGGTTGGCTGGCCAAATCATGGGGCTGCTCTTTTTTTCAAAACTCATTTGGGTTGCGTTTGTCTGCAAGTTGTATGCACCTTGGTCTGATGGGGAAATTCCTTGTGCCTGTGCCTGTGCCTGTGCCCCCTCTTCTTCAGTCTGATTCATACCCGGCATCAAGCAGACGCAGTTTTCCTTGCATATAAATGAGCTCAGATGCACACCATTTTGGCTCTCCATCACTTTCCACTCGTGTTATTTTGTGTGCATTTTTTTGCTTCTGTTTCTGCTGCCAGAGGAAGTCGGTTTTCGCTTTTCTCCCCGTCATCTTCGTCTTCATGCCCCCATAGACTTTCCTAAATGTGTGGACCAGGTCAGAGCAGAAGTGAGTCATGCTTTATGAGCCATTCTGATTGAGTTGAAGAAAGCACAGCTGTTTTATTCATGTGTCAGGTTCTTTAAAATGTAGAGCTAATGGCCCTTCAAGAGACACATGTGACCAAAAACCTGACAAATACTACTACTAATAATAAAAAATGGCACTGGCAACATTACATCTGGGGTCCACTCTTTCACTTTAAAGGGCTTTCAGCATCATACTTTAGTTCTGTTATCTGTGGCTGTGTGTACAGAGTTGTCCAGTGCACTGAGAGAAGACCACTGCTCAGGATGCCCATGCCAGGGATGTCCCAGTGCACTCTGAGAGATCAGTATCAGAGACCACCTGGGCCTGCTTTAATGGATCAGGATTGGCAGTATTGATACTGGTCATTTGTTAAGGCTTTTTAGCTCATTGTTTGGACCACTTTTGTGAAATAATGTACATCTTGGGACTGTGAGGCCAGGTTTAAACGTGTGTGGTGTGGATCTATTTTAAAGTGGAAAATGGAATATGTGAAATGGTAAATGGATCGCCATGGCAGTTATGTCTGGTTACAGCATAAGAAAAGAGAGCTTTATCCTTTAAAGATGTCTGGAATATGAAATTAGAATATTTGTGACATCGTACTGTGCTTTAACGAGCTAGGAATCCTACCAAGACTTGCCTGTTTTTACTGACTCAAATGTGCTTGATAGTGTTGTACTGCAACACTAAATGGACAAAAGTATTGGGACAAACCACTTAATTATTAAATGAGCTAGCCCCTTACTTCTTAATGCTTCAGCATACCAATACCATGCTTCCAGCTTTGTGGACACAGTTTGGGGAAGAACCTTTTCGGTCACAGTATGACTGTACCCCAGTGCACAAAGCAGGGTCCGTTAAGATCCACATTAAAGTCTATTATTTGAATGCAGTTTCATTAAAGTCTCTGTTGGTGTAATGGTCAGGCGTACCAGTGCTTTTGTCCATATAGTGTGTGATACCACTATTTAGAGGGGTGGGCATTTCATAGACTACATTTTGCTGTATGTGGCCCGTTTGATGTTTTTCTAAGGTCAGCTCATTTTCCCTATAAAGATGGATCAGTGGCAGGCCAGGTTCTTCCGCTCTTTACCCTGAAATAACTCCTCCAGCGCTGCATTTTTATATTTCTCTACCCTCTGAATGGAGGGAGTTCTCTCCAGCTCCTAAACAAGGCTCATCAATCTCACAGTCAGATCAGTCTCACCTCCCCAGGGTGCTCGTGCCATGCTAGAGAGATGTGATGAAGTGGCTTTATAGCTGGGCCTCAGCCACGGCTGCCTGCTTTTTATACCGCCATGGCACTTGGCTCAATAAAATCAATACATTCATAGTTTTTCGCCTTCAGCCAGCTTTGAATTAATTGGGAGTAAGTCTGAAGATCTACCCGGAACACAGGTTTTTTCTCATCGTGTGGGTAAATGGGAGATGGTTGGCGGGAGTCGGTCCAGATCATGAAAGGAAATGTGTGGATTGCTGTATGCATTATGCGAAAGCTATGTGTATAGGAACTCACCTTTATTGATTCCTGGCCTGGTGAAGGTTATTCTCATTGTTGTACAAGCCAGAATACCTTTTCCCATATGCACAACATATCTTGCATCATTTCAATATAAAAAGCTTTTTTTGAATCTTTTTATGTGCATACCTTTCTAGTTTCCATAGCAGAATTTTAAAACTCATTAATGGCTGGAATGCAAATAATTTTCACCTTTTTTTATATCTGTGTTCCATTTTTTGTATTGAAAAAAGCTTCAGGAGGTTAAAAACACTGGAATTCAAATTCGAGTTCTTGTTAGCGTTTGTGTTGTATGGCCTTGGTCTGATCCTTTGGTTTTTCAGATAAATGGCTCTGGTTAGTCAATCACCTTTCGTCATTTAAAAGGATCAAGGTATTAATTATCTAGCAATTAAATTTCAATGGGAGGACGAGCTTGAAAAATTATATAAAACAATGTACTGTAGAAGTAAGGGTAGGTTTTGCAGGCTGGAGCTGACTTTGTGCTTCAAATCCAGCCGAACACATGACCACCACTCTCAGCCGGAGGGATAAAGTGATCAGTGATGCGTGCCCTCAATAACCGACGCCTTAAATAAGATGAATTGGTGCTGTGTGAAATGTGAATGGGGGGCTGGATGAAGAATGCTATCAGAAGGTAAGCCCTCCATTGGCATGGCGGTTTGGGTCATAGAGTGCCACTCTTTATTTGTTTTTCTTTTGTAATTTGACTCAGGCTCTCTTTGAAGGTTTTATAGCGATTATGACTATGTTGTAAATACATAAGAACATTTTGAGAAATATAAATAAATCTGGGCATAATGATCGATGCCTGGCTCGTTTGAGCGTTGGGATAGGCTCCAGTGCCCCCGCCCCCGCCCCCAATGCCCCTGGTTAGGGTAAGTGGCTCAAAGAATGGCTGGAGGGATGGAGAATGATCGATAAAAATCAATGTTTTTGTTATTTAAAACCACATATATTTTACTGTAACATTCAGTAAATCTAGGCCAGTTTCCGTTTGCATTAGTGGGTGGGGATTTTTACACCAAGTCTGGGTTTCACAGGCTACTTTTATGTACGTTATGTATCTTTTTTTTTTCAGTTTTCCTTCCTATTTTCGGTTGCTCTTACTGGACACTGCATACGTCTGTACATTTCTGTACATTTTCTTAAGTCTTCCAAGTGCTCCTTGAGCTGGATTAGTTTTACCTGGGTTGAACAAGGTAATGCAAATATTACCTGTGTTTCACAGTGATTGTAGCCCAGTCTGAATTATATCCATCATTTTTACAGCCTTGATAAAGATTCCAGCTTTTTTTTACCTACTAGAAAATATAACATAGATGTTTTTCCCAAATGAAATGTTGAAAACACACAGTCACTAGTGCTCCCAACACTCCAGATCCAACCAATCAGCTTATTAACAACCCCCACTGAGTTGAAGAGATTGGCTTAAATCAGGGAAAACACTAGAATGTGCTTCTAGGACCAGGATTGGGAAACACTGCGATAGAAATAACATCAGGTTATGAGTAAATCTCATGGATTTCTATTTCAGTAAATATTCCATCATATCTGCTAGAAAATAATTTTTCATTGTGTGGAGGCACTCTAAGAAGCATTCTCTGGTCTAAGTAACACCAGAATGCACTGTAACAGAAAAACATTTGATTCTATGCAGTAATTCATTGAATTCACCCAAGACGACAGATTAGGTGCATTCATTCATTCATTCATTCATTCATTCATTCATTCATTCATTCATTCATTCATTCGTTTGTTCATTCAACCATTATCTGAGCCACTTATCCTCACCAGGCTGGCGAGGGTGCTGGATGGCCTTGCTGAAAGGCCAAGAAACACTCTGGACCAGTCTATCGCAGGTAGGGAGCAGTTAAATATTTGCACCTTTTCTATACTGTATATATAGTGATTGA
>JBBPCW010000133.1:9950172-9965396 GCA_037974425.1 Phenacogrammus interruptus
CTTCTCCGTCGTACCGTGTATTCTCCGAAAGACATCATGTACCGAACCGTGACCCGTGTACCGTGACGGTTCAGTACGAATACATGTTCTGTTACAGCCCTACTGTTTACCACACTTTGGCTGGGCTTCACTACTCATAAAGTATAACAATTATTCAGCTGAGCTGAATAATCGTTATACATTATGGAAATGGGTACTGGAATTTATCAGTCTTATGGGGTACACAGTTAGCAGAGACCTTGTTCACGTAGATGTTTGTCTATAAATCAATTTACACTTCAACTGGATGTTTTTGAGCAGATGCACTGGCTGTCAACTTTTATGTTGAAAGTATGTCAGCAAATCAGCTTAATATTGAATAAAGTAGGGTGAAAAAAAAACAGAAAACAAGAATAAATAAGAAATGTGTGTGAGTTTCTGAAGTTTCTGTTCACTTTTTCAGAACACACTAATGGTTTATTATGCTGTAAAATGAGTCATGGATAAACCTTTAATCGGATTATTTTATTTTTCTTGTAGGTATACCATCCTCAGGAGGCCCGAAACAGTAAGTAGTGTAATTTTCATTTAACCCAGCAGTCCCTGTAGAAATTAGGTTATATTGTAAGTGGCCTATTGCATAAAATGTTTTATTGTCCCTTAGGAAAACCCTTACCCCTTAAAGTTAATTAAGTTGCACAAAATGCACCTACATCCAATGGGAGAAAACTGTGAGGGGACTCTTAGGGCTGTCTCTTATATAAGGAAAGCATTAAAGATGTTTTATGCAGAGTGATGATGTCTGTAGGGATATTTCTCAGAAGGTCAGATGTTCAGTAGCTCTCCTTTTCCATAAAGGTCTTTTTATCTGCAACTAGGGAGAACATCCTAATTTCCCATTCATTTGAGTCAGTCACGATGACATTAAACTGTAATTAAGCACAAAAATCCTGTTTCTGATGCTGTTCTCCCTGTGTGCCAGCCCTTCAGTGGGACTCACATCATAGCAGACACCATGACTCACAGGCAGAATACTTATCAGAGATGCCTGAACACTGACTACACAGTTCTAAATGTATGTACACATAGAAAAGTAACATATAAATCTTAATAAGGCAGGGGGAACCTGTGATCCACTATATGGACAAAAGTATTGGGACTCGTCATCATTACACCAACAGGGACTTTAATGACATTGCATTCAAATACATGTTCAATAGGGTTGAGGTCAGGGCTCTGTGTGGGCCAGTCAAGTTCTTCCACACCTCATCCAGCCATGTCCTTATGGACCTTGCATTGTGCACAGGAGCACAGTCATGCTGAAATAGAAAAGGTTCTTCTTCAAGACTGATAAGCACCTTTGAAGTAGTCTTGAGTAAGGTACCATCCCCACACACTGCTTCCCGGGCGCTGTGTTCCTGACTGCCCCCTGCTTCACTTGGTGAATGGCTTAAATGGAGAGAAAGAGTTTCATGCTGTTCACAGTATGTGCTGTAGTGTGTACATGTATGACCTAATGGTCACTTTCACTGTACTAGAAAAGCAGATAATTACCATATTCCAGTTAGAAATTATTCAAATGTGAATTTTGAATTTTAATATCCTGTATTCAACATATCAATCCCATGCACAAAACAGATGCTAAGATCAGTAACACTCAGATTAAAAATGGCTCTTCACACTGATCTGTAGATCAGTCTACTCAGGCTTTAGGAAGAACTATAGCAGTTCTAAAGAAGCTGTTTGTTGAGTTTCTCTTTTGAGTGAGTCTGACAAGTGTGTTTTCTCCTTTTATTTACTTTTTTATACCTGTTTAAGTTTATTTTCACATGCATTGATTAACAACCTAACAGTCTTGTTACTTAGCGACATGACCGATGCATGAGAAAAAATGCTTACTGAGAGGGTCTGTGTGAGACTTAGTGCTGTTGTAGGTTTTAAATGGAAGATGTGAGAATAAGGCATGAGCAAGATGGTTGCATTCATTAAAATCAGTGATGTTGTGTAAACAGTAAATGCAACTTTTTCAAAGTAAACTGGACTGGATGCACATATTCTGAATGCATATTCTTAATATGTATCCTCAGTATTCCATTACATCTCATCCCTGCTCTCTATACTTTAGGTAAACCAGGTCCAGAATTTGAATAGCTGATTACAGAGTCTTCATACACTTCAGATGCAAGTCATTTATTGTCTCCTTTCCTTGTCAGTATCTTGAGACCTGTGGCGTAGAAAATAACCGTTTTTTATTTAGTAGGTGAAGGCCTTGACTTTCTAACTCAGGGGTCATTGCAGGCCATTGGCCCACATCAGTTTGTATGTGTGGAAAGCATGTGGCCACAGGCTGCTGTTCCTTTGGGCTTTCCTGTCCTCAGAGTCCGATTCGAGTCTCTTTTTAGCTCCTACTAACTGCAGTTTTTGCTGACTGGCCGTTTCCATCAGCGAGATATCAATACCTCACTACAGACCCCGGCTATCAATAGCATTTTTCCTCTATGTGTCAGCACTCTGTATGTGCTCTCTAATTGCAGCACAAGCAAAGTTCTGGCTTCATTATTAATGACCACTTACGCTAATGAATAAACAGGTTAACGCTTTATAACAATGCACAAAGGCTACTTACATAAACATTGGGTACAATAAATATGATTTTATATATATATATGTATATAAACAGTAGTGTGTTCCAGCCAATTGGCCAAAAATGAACAATGAATATAAAAATACCAATAAATACATAAATAAATTATAACTAAAAGAAATATAAGCAAAAAGTACAAAACATGTATACAGTAATCCCCCAGTTTTATGCGGTTCTGCAGTCGCGGATTCAGTCCAACGCAGTCCCACAATAACCCGGAAACTACAATATATCCCCCATTTTGCATTATAGTGCGAGAGAAAGAGATTTTTTCACAATTTGCAGGGGCTGCGAAAAGTGGGGGATTACTGTAACTATACTGTTACTATAATAATATAAAATAGTATAACAAACATTAGTGATTAATGTGATTAATGTGTTTAGAAACTTTATAATGGTGGTGAAAGGGACTTCGGGACATTGTCCTGATTATACCCACTGGTAGGAGACCCCACCCCTTTCCCCACGCTGCTGTATTACTTCAACAGTAGACTGCCCCATTGCTTTATGCGAGGGAATTTCTGGACTCTGTTCAGCCTTTAGTGCACAGTAATGATTGTTTTGGGTCTATAGGGAACAGCTGGTGGGTTCATTGCCTGGTGCACTGCAGGGGACTCTGGAGAAATAACCTGGGAAGCGCATCAGCAATGTTAGCAAAATGTTCACAAGAGTAAGGAGGAGGAAATGCAGGGTAACATGTCCTCCCCCTCCCCAAAAATTCCACCAGCACAGAACAGAAGCTAGTATGTGTCAAGACAAAAGTAAATCCACTGTCAGCTTCGTCTGTGTGTGTGTATGTGTGTGTGTTAGTCTTCAGGTGCGCCGTGCTCACGGCTATCTAATTTACATTCTGCTGCTGCGCACCTGCTCTTTGCCTGGGTGGAAGCTCCTGGGATTAGCTGTTACACACAGCCTTTGAGTTGCCTTTGTTTTCCCTGCTATGATGAATAACTATTGTAAAATCTGTCTGCACTACATTGTGCCTCACAGTGCCCTTATTTAGAGACTTCAAACTACTACTGTTCTATGACAAAGACACACTGAGTGCTAGTTTGTTAGGTTTGCCTACCTTTTACCTTGCACTCAGTGACCAGTTTATCAGAAATGCTGATCACTTAGGCCTTCATATGTACAATCATTTAAACTGTGATTTCATTCATCTGTGCTCTTTTAGTTTCAATAGTGAATCAGTGTCCTTTTTAAAGGCGTTTATGAATATGTGTTGCAAATATTGTGGCTTGAGGAAAATGAATTGTAGGAGTGAATACCAATGCAACAACTAATGCAGTCTTCTTCAGGACAATCACTCAGGCCAGACCTAGCAGTCACATAATGTTGCATACAGCACAGTGCATTATAGGTTTTTTGTCTTCTAGGTGACATAATCAGGATATCACTCAGTAGAGAATAGCTCCCTGTAGACTTGTGCCAAAAAACCCTGGTATGAAAATGATTAAAGTTAATAAAAATGACATCGGCTTATTTATTTGCTGATGCTCTCAAAACAGACATATTTACATTAAACTGGCTATTTTGGGGGAAAATGGTTAAGAGTGAATATATCATGCTGCAGGTTGGTAGCCGGATACATGTACCATCCATGCTTTCAAACATACAAGAAAATGAGAGACTCAAAAAGTAGCTCATGTTGTGAATAATGTTGTTTTGGATATAACTCAAATACATTATCTAGTGAATAAGGCATACATCACCAACTTAGTCCGTTGTAACATGGACTACACAGGGTATTAAGTTATTTGGAGGGAAATTACAACCCATAGAGAGTGAAAATGTTAGATAGAAGCTTCAGTCTGCTTAGAGAGTAGTGACCAATGATGCATAGGAAATAAAAAGCCACTCCTTTTAGAACCTTTTGGAAAGAAATGCAGCAATAGTTTGAAAGTGACCATTTGTCATATGTGAACACACCACAGCACACAGTGTCAACAGCACGAAATTCAACCACTGCATTTAACCCATTCACCAAGTGAAGCAGGGGGCAGCCATGAACATGGCGCCCGGGGAGCAGATTGTGGGGACAGTATCTTGCTCAGGGTACCTCAGCGGTGCCTAGCGGTCTTGGGAATCGAACCCGGACTGTCTGGTCGCAGGGCGAACGCCCTAACCACTAGGCCACCAACTGCCCTAGTTTGGTTAACAGCCTAAAGTAGTGCTCCGTATTGTGAATAGGCATAGCTTTGGACATATGTCAAGCGCACGTTATAGTGATCAGAGCATAGTGAACGCAACCCAGAATGGTCCTTTATATAGTGAATAGTGCTTCGTTGCAGCCTTAGTACTTGTGAAGTCGTTGTAATGAAGAGCCATTCTGGGTTATGGAAAGAGCCTGGTGTGTCATAGAGGTGGCATTGATGAACAGCCATAATCTGTGATTCTGAAGTGTAGGGAAAAATTGCTTCCTACAGGTAATTTCACTCGATCAGAGAGCAGAGCATGACAGGCCACTTTGAGTGCTCTCAAGCATTATCAGTCTGGATCACTGTGTAAACACCCGAGCCTGTGGGTCATGTGTGAGTAAGGTTTAGCTTTAAATCCTCTGAGATTGTAGGCGCGAGGCTAATAAAGAAGTAGAGGCCCTCCTCTGTATTCCTGTCTTCTACATAAACAGAAAGGTGGGAGGACAAACTCGCAGCGTTAGCACAAAAGCTCAATAAATATGAGCCCAGAGGAAACTTGTTTGAAGCCGCCTCAGCTGAAATACTTGGCTGTTTTCTTATGCATAAGCGACTTGTTTGGGTGCACTTCCATTTCACTCCCAATCTTTTAGTTTACACCAACTCATTCAGCTGAGAATTCAGGAGAAGAAATTTCATTTGTACAGCTTTACCTTAAATTTAGTCGATTAGCCAAGACACGGACATTTGGTTCCGCCAGACTAACATCTGGGGCTCGGAATGACATGCTGTTATTTATAAAAATGAGCAAAACTGTGCTGTATACTGTCGCCTTCTCTTTTATAATGCCTCTATTTAGGCATGCGGTTTGCACAAAGTTGGCAGCATGGTGGTGCTATGGCTCCACAATTCGATTCATGGCTGTATGTGTAGAGTTTGCACATTTTTCCCTTGACTCTGTGGGTTTCCTCCCACCTTAAAAAGATATCCATGCTAGGATTAGTGCATCTGTCAGTGACCTTGACCGAGGCAGTGGCAAAAAGACCTGGAGGTGGTCCCAGGGTATTGGCGATGGTGCTAGCCCATAGCCTGTGTGTGTGTGTGTGAGCGCAATCAATGGTAATAGGATGAGTTAGATGCAGAGGCTGCAGTTTAGTGCTCAGTGTGTTTGTGGGGTAAATAAAGTACCATTACTTCTAAAATGGTATTTAGTAGACTATAAGCTTCTATGAGTCGCATAGATCCAGTGCCATACTAATACACTTCAGACACCAAAGATTCTGTTCAGATACACAAAGTTATATATTTTTGATATTTTTAAATTTTTTTATACATTTTTACATGACCGTTTTGCCAACTTTAATCCCATATATGTAAATGCCTGGTTGTCATGACATTTCAGGCTGATTAATTTCACTTAATAAATTTTGGCAGTAAAGGATGTGTAGGGCTGGTGCCATCTCAGACAGCACTCTCCTCTCTCCCACTCACTTCCTCATACTTGCAGTCTCATAATGACCTCAGCACAGTGACTCCCCCAAGGGCCTGCACTAACTCAGCTCTATTTTTGGGGAATTTTCTAGAGATCTAGCCTCCGGGAGCCCTAACTGCTTGGTGGGAAAAGAGAGTCCAGCTGCGACCATACAGAAGTACCTCCTGGAGTCCACTGTGAAGCAAGAGAATGCCAAAGGCAGCACATCACATTATAGTGGAGGTGAGAGTCCTTTCATTTTTACGGCTTTTATTATGTGTGCTACTATTGCTGACTGCGGTTGGAAAATAATAGAGTTTAGACTTTAAGATTTCTGAAGGAATGCAGAATAGACTGTAGAGACTATAGAGAACTATAGAGAAAATAAAGTATTAAATACTGTTAAAAGCAGCTTAGACAGCAGGTAGAATAAAGCTTAGACTAGTGACGGAATAAAGCTTCGACCAAGGGTGTCAAACTCTGGTCCTGGGGGGCCGGTGACCAGTGGTGGTTCTCCTCAAACACATTCACTACATCTGACAATGAACTGGCGAGGTCACCAGGTGTTTCTGAGCAGGGAAATCATCAACACCTGCTGGACCACGGCCCTGCAGGACCGGAGTTTGGCTTTCAGTGTACAGGGTAAATAATGTTTAATCTACTGTCAGAATGAAGCCTAAACTACAGGAAGGGGAAAAACAACTCTTTGTGGAAAAAGACTTAGACCAGTAGTAATTGTTCCAATCCACCTTGCAACACAGGTAAAGAAGAAAAAAATCAGACTGTCTGCAGGTCCCTGATGTTGTATTTGTATAAATGATGGAGCCTGATAGTTTTTATATTGCATGGTAACTTGCAGGCTGTTCTCATTGTAATTCACCTTGGAAAGTTAATTTTGTAAAAAAAAAACTATAAATGAAAAATACAGCTCAGTTTTAAGCTTGCATGTGCACAGACACACAGACATAGACACACACAGATGTGGTTATTGGCCTTGAGGGAAGAAGGAACATGAATTGAATAAAGGGATATGAGAATCAATATTGGATTTGCACATCCATTGTAGGAAATTGCCCTTGGCTTTAACACAGTCAGCAATGAAAGGAAAAAAGTGTTTGTGTGTGTGTGTGTGTGTGTGTGTGTGTGTGTGTGTGTGTGTGTAGAGAGAGAGAGAGAGAGAAAGAGAGATGTAGTGCATTTATCTGTTTGTGGGGACCAAATGTGAGGAAAATATTTTGCCCTTATGGGAACATTTGTCGGCTCCATGTGAGGAAAATACACCGATATAGATGCATTTAGCTGTGTACTAATTGGTGGCTTATACAGCTTCCATTGTTTGTTAGCAGTATTATCCATGTAGCTCAAGCGCAAAACAAGGTAAACAAACTTGGAGCACCAAACATGTTCTGGTCGACTGACTACGTTTGAGATAAGTGCAGAATTCAGCCACAGTACTTGTTTGATGCTCACAAATGTACACAAAGAGTCCAACATGCTAATCTAACAACGAACCTTTCCAGCCAGTGGCCCACCTAGGATGGAATGACAATATTGTGCTTTTACAGCAAGAAAAAAAAGGTTTATAGTGTTCAGTTTATAGTGTTCACTTCAATGAGGACAGAAAGAGAAAACAAAATAAAAGCGGCCCCTTATAGTCAAGTGTGAACACAGAACAACACATAGTGTGAACAGTGTGAAACGCTTTCTCTGTGGGAAGGTACCTCATTGGTGCCACTGGAAGTCCTGGGATACGAACCCATGACCTTCTGATCGCAGGAGCAACTCCCTAACCACCAGGCCACCAGCTGGACCTACAAGGACTTAAGTAAAAGAAAAAGCCTTAAAACTTAAGATATTCAGAAGATTTCCCTTAAGGATGACTTCATAGCCCTATTAGCTAAAATCATCACAGCACGAATGCTAACTAGCTTGCTCCAGATACAGAATATCTGCAGGCAGAGTTCTTCCAAAAGGTCTCATCTTAAATAATGGGCTTGGTGTACATTAAAAGAACAAGTTCGTAAATCATGCCCTCCTACTTAGTAATGTAAACATATTGCCTCAAGCAAACGAAGCCCATGAATACAGATGCGGGCCTGTGACTCACTGCTAGAGTCATTATGTGTGTGAGAGGCGTAGGCTGCTATGAGCTGATAATCGGCGTGATAGGCAGGCTAATTGCAGTTGGCTCTGGGTAACGGTCAAGGGGTTCTGGATACGGCTATTTCCTCTCACAGCTTGAGCACATTCCGCGCAGAGTTTTTCTTCTCAGTTTAGCCTGCCCTCACGTTGCAGGTCGTCTCTCTCACTTTCTCTCAGATCCTGACAAAAGCTTAGTTAGCCTTGTTGGCTAATCCGTTCCACAATACCCAGGACACAACCTCCCCTCTGTTTAACTGGAGAGAAGGCCTCTGGGGGTCTAACGGAGGGGAGAAATCGTTGTAGACAAATCACTTTTTAAAAGGGAATCAATAGTCCCCAGCTAGCTAAACTGGGCAGACATGCTTTGAGTGAAGCTAATGGCTAATCCAGTGAGCTAGGAAATCATGGCAAGACTGCAGTTCTCCCTTTCTTCTCACAGACAGAGCACACTTTGAACTTGAAAGTATGGATACCAAGTTTCATGAGAGTGTGCCAGTGTGTGGGGTGGCAGTAGCTCAGTGGGTAGGATACTTGCCTCCAGACCAAGAGGTCACAGGTTCGAATCCTACCTCCAGCATACCACCTCTGGGTCCCTGAGAAAGACCGTTAACCCCAAGTTGCTCAAGGGAGAGACTGCCCCCTGTAGTTACGGAATGGAAGTCGCTTTGGATAAAAGCGTCTGCTAAATGCCACAAATGTAAATGTAAATGTAGAAGGTGTCATAGCATCTGCACCTGCTTTCTTTCAGCTGAAGCCCAATCTGCTGCAACGCCTGACATTCTGCTATTCTCACTACTTCAAAAGTCATTAAAAATGTATATATTATGTATACCGGTATATGTATTAATTTGTGTGGGGTATGTGTGTGGTGTGGGGGTCAAGAGAGGCCTTAAATAGCAGCATATATATATATATATATATATATATATACTGCTCACCCACACACACACACTCGTGATACCCCATTACTCATGATGCGTCACCTACATACATACCCCCCCACAAACTGTTACACAACATAAAGGCCGCTGTCACAGTGTATCAACGATATGTATCACCCAGCATTGAGTTTCCTGGAAAATGACGACATCTGCTTGCCCAGGTTGGATTCTCTCGTTTACCCCTTCCCCCATCTACCTCTCTGCTAGCATCCTGATTGATTAATGAATCTGATAAAGTCACTGATTACAGAAGAGAAAATACGTTCTCTGGAGCACCTGTCTAGTGCACATAGATATTGGTGAATAGTGTTTGGCAGCCCGGTGAGCTTATTTTCTCTGCTTACTGATCTTTTCTCAGGTGATGCCTCTGCTCAGGCTGACACGCACACAACCAGCCCAGAGGTGATTTACGATGACGTTCCGTCTGAGGACCTGTCTCCAGGAGAAGGTCAGTCATAGTTGTGGCATACAGGGGATGCGTGTGTGTGTGTGTGTATGTATGCCTTGTCTGTATGTCTGCCACAATGCATTTGATCGCCATGCATTCATGCATGTATTTATGTGTGTGTGTGTGTGTGTGTGTGTGTGTGTATTTGTGACAGAGCTTGTGTGTGCATATCTCTGTGTCTTCAGGCTTGTGCTGATAACTGCATGTCATGTGTGTGTGTGTGTGTATGTGTGTGTGGCAGGAGACATGATCTATGAGGACGTGCAGAGAGACGAGGTCCCCCAGGGGCCCAATAGCGGCTGGAGCTCCAGTGAGTTTGAGAGTTATGATGAGCAGTCAGATTCGGAGAAAGTGCCCACCCATAGCAAGGTGTGTGTATGTGTGCCCCATTTTCTTCCTTACCATATATGCTTTGTTCACTCCAATCACAGTATTTCACCTTGCAACACTGATATCAGCCTGCAGCATGCAAATAAGCCATCTAACCCAGTGGTCCTGTCATCCTCGTGCTCTGCATTACCACTCTAAATTAAAAAGCCTTTCCTAGGATGTGTTGGAGCAAAACAGTACTAAAAATGGCAAGGGGGCAGGGTACATCACCAAAGCTGGGAGTTTCGATGTGGATTTGGTTTTAATAAATATTCAAAACATGTTTGACCAAAATATTGCATACAATTCTTTAGTCATGTAACACAAACATTTGCAGAACAGACAGCATTTCTTTAAATAGTGGCTATGAGGTACATTTTATGTTACAAATGTTATTAAGTGGTCAGTCGCAGAAGCTTCATGAACAGGCTGTCATTATTCATTCATACAGTAACTCTCTATGCGAGGTCAGATCTTATTGAAACCTCTCTGAAATGGTTGAAAAATGAAGCTTAACATACAGAAAAAGTCTTCCTGTTACACTGCGACATTATGCAGTATGTCACACAGTATATGCTTTAGGGTGTTTTGGTTTCCTGGGTCACCATGGGTTTGTTTATATGGTCTTTGACCACAGGGGGGCAGTGTTTGCTTACAGATTCCTAGAGCTTCTCCCTTCAGTTTATGCCAACGTTTCTCTTACTGCTTAGCCCAGTGTTTGAATCCGCTATGCAACCCCATTCGTTGCTGAGGTCAGGCTGCCATGGAAAGCACTTTGTCCAGGCAGAGGTCCCTGAGAAACCAATTGCCCATCGCCACCCTCACCTTCGCCCAAGCTGTTAGGCACTCGCCCAGTAAATATTAGACACCTCAGTTTAATACCTGAGTAACCCTTAATCAGTTTGTTGAGCAATTCCCAAAGTATTTTACTGGATGCCCAGTCATACTTAAAAGTTTGAGCGCAAATGAATTGACCAAATGAAAATAAGTGTATCCCCTACAGATAACACACTTCTATGGATTTGAATGCGTAGTTACTGTGTATTAGTGAATTCATCATAGTGGATTATGAAAAAATTAGGCATAAAATGAGGCCTGTACAAAAGTCATGGCAAATTTTCATCTTCAATATATTAAACTCAGCAAATAAATTGAAATTGTACACTATGAAGTCAAAGTCAAAGTGAACTTTATTGTTATTCAGACTGCACCAAATGGCTTTTCTCCAGGCCCAATGTCTGAACAAAAACAAAAAAGTCAAATGCACATAGGACAACAATAGGTAGTCATAATAGACAGCATGGACAGACAAATAATATACATATGGCCTATTGGCAATCTAAGGCAATAAACATCGCATTTTTATAGTGGTTGCATTTTTGTACAATGTAAACAAGAAATGCAAGCTTGACATTGGTGAATAGTGTATGTAGTCCATGTCAGGTCATCTGTGATGTGCACAACCATGAATTTGGTGCTTCTTACTGCATTTACAGCATTGCGATGGGTAACAAGTGGAGTGTGTGTCATGTGCCTCCTTCGACAGTGATATATTTCATCTTGTTGGCAATCAGTGACGGGTTGTTATTGTCACAACAATTTTGTTCACTTACTTCCTGTAAATAGAGTCAACATTGTTGCTAAGGAGGCCAACCACTGTTGATTTATATGTGAAATTGATGATGTGGTTCGAGTTGTACTCATTGGCCATGAGTCATCAATGTGAACAACAGAGATCTTGGAGCACAGCCCTAAAGGACCGCCGTGGTGTTGTCTGGAGTCTTTGTGAGGAATTCAGTTTGTCGTAGAGGTATTAATGCCTAGTGTGCTAAGTTTTTTTTAACAAGCGCAAGGTGGAGCTGAAGTCAGTGAAGAGAATGTAACTGAAAATAACTGTACTTATTCTCATGGGTCAGGATCAGCTGGGTCAGTCTCAGCTGAAGTACTGGGTGGGACATGGCAGGGAGTGAGTGCTAAAGAGTGGTAGTCAGTGAGTGTTGATGCTGGTGAATTTTTTTGGCAGTGGTATGATAGTACTGGTCCTGAAACTCAGGGATACAATGGTTTGGTTCAGGGAGGCGTTACAGATGTCTATGATAATGTGCATCAGACACATTCCCTGTGTATACACTCTCGTATGTTGTCTCTGACTGGCAGCTTTCCATGGACTGATCCTGTGTGGAGACCTCTGAACATCAGGTGGGTCAAGACAGAATACTTCATCGTTCAGACTGGGAAGGGCTTTCATTGTTGTTATGTTCTTTTCTTCAAATTGGTTGAAGAAGGTGTATTTAGGAAGCTAGTATTATCATCGCAGGATGGTCTGTGATGGACTGGATACTTTGGCACTAGCGTCTGGGATATTTTGAGTCAGTGGAGTGACTCCGGATTTTCTGTCCATAAGCACGCTTTGCTGCTCTCATCCTCCAGTTCAAGTTGGATCTAGCAGATCTAAGAGCATCTTCGTCCCCAGACATGAAAGCAGCATTATGTGCTCTCAGAGGCGCATGCATCTCTCTGGTGGCCAAGGGTTCTTGATAATGGACAGATCTTTCATTGATTTGAATATAAATCCTGTTATAGACTCAGCAAAGTCCCCCATATTAATATGTTGGTTTACAATGGTACAGTTAAAACCGTATTGAAGTACAGAAACTGCTTCCTCTGGCCAGGTCTTCATTTGCTTCACAGATGGCTTGCTTCCAGTTAGCAGTGGCCCCTAGGCTGGATTTAGCATAACAGAGAAATTTCGATGTTAATGTCGATGTTAGTGTAAACCCGGCGCAGTGTGTTTTCACCTTTGGTCGCAAAGTCCACACGCTGATAGTAATATGAAGACTGTCCTCAGCCTGGCCTGATTAAAGTCTCCAGCAATGGTATAAACACAATCTGTATTAGTATTTTGCATTACAGGCTAATACAGAGAGGATAATGTGTTGTGTCCTGTAGAGGGAAACTTAATTTAACATAAAAAAAAAAAATGTTAACACATTTTTGCGTAAAAATGATCAACATATGCCCCTGTGTGGTTTTAAGTGACATGTTTAACACCAAATGTCACAGATACTTTCTATTATGAATCAGAAATATTTAAGTGAAAAATCAAGCTGTTTGGAAAGCTGGTTGCAAAGCATGTTTAGGTAACATCACTTGTCCACTCACCTGGAGCTACTACTAATAATAACATGTAAAATTATAAACTCCTTAAAACAATAGACCTGTTAGAAATACTTCTTTAGATATAAAAAAAAAATTATGTAGACCTTAGTTTTATTTCCAGTTGGGATTAACCTTCGGGATAAATTATCCTTATGTTCATCAAAGCAGTCTTGTTGTGATGAGTAGGTGTGTGCTAAGTAATGTTTTGACAACTTTTTTTTACAAATTCTTTTTGTCTCAAATGTGGAGGTGACTTCATGAATTCTTGTTATTATATCAGAGCGGGATGATTTTGTTATATATGCAGACTCACATACTGTAAGGTCAACAAAGCTTGACCATTTATATAAATAATAAAAAGAGTGTCTCCAGATGTTTGGTGGTTTGACTGTAGATATATCAGGTGCCTCAGAGGAGATGTGTCCCAGGGAGATGCCTACCTAGGAAGCGACCCAGGATAAAATTTAGATTTCTGTTTTGCAAGCAGCTTGTCTCCATAACCCTCCATCATCACTGCTTCATCCAACAATGTTTTTTTGGGGGAAATGCTGGAACAGCTGCTTTTAATTGATTTTCACAAAGCAGCTGGGCTCACTTGAATGTGGCTTGGGTTTGAAATTCAGTGGGCGCTTGACTCTGATGTGAATAAGAGAGGGAACAGAAACTATGTAGTAATAACTCATCTGCTTGGGTCCACTCGAAGCTTACAATCAAAGCTACATTCACACTTCAAGCCATGCTGCCTTGAGGGCTCATGTTCGCATGTGTAAGTGAGACATATCTGTCACTGATATGAATCGACTTGTGCCCTGGAAGCACTCGCATGCGCACATGTTACCTTCAAGCTAAATCTGACACCAACCACCATGAGATCCACCCTGTTCGGGAAAACGAACGTCAATCCCTCTCATGTGGAGCACATTCTGATTCTTTAAAGGGTAGAAGGACGTTTTTACATGATTGTCTCTTCCACTCTGAAGACCCAGCTCGGTCAACTATATAAAATAAACAGCCACCTACTATAAAATAAACAGCCAACTACAAACTACAGTGATCAGATACACCTGTTGATGTTATCAGAGTAAATAAGCAAATATCCTCTACATTCACAACAGGTCCCCCTGGTGCACCTCATGATTAACGCTGCGTCCGAAATCACATACTTTCCTACTATATAGTATGCGAAAAGCAGTATGCGAGGCGAGTAGTATGTCTGAATTTGTAGTATTGGAAAAACAGTAGGTGAGAAGTTCCCGGATGACCTACTACTTCCGGCCGAATTCTGTAGTAGACATTCGATGGGCACTCCACTATCCCATAAGGCAGCGGGAGAGGCGACGGCATATTCAAAAAATGGCGGAAAATGGAGACACACTCTTTTCAAGTGTAAGTACATTAAAGAAAACATTAAATTACACGTTCATTGTGATTAAATTACACTCTGTAACGGTAAAAAATAACGCGCTGCTGTGACGACACACGACACGTGACAACATTAACACAGCGGATGCAGTACGTCCGAATTCCATTTATACTACCCTCATTCATACTGTATAGAACATACTGTTTTAACGGTAAAGCAGTACGTTCCAATTCAAATGTAGTATCTAGTAGTATGCGATTTCGGATGCAGGCTAAGTGTTTTGTTCATGGACACAATGGTAGAAAGTTGGGGATTTGAACCTGCAACTTTGTGGTAATCGGGGTCACAGGCAAGTGTTTTACTCTCTAGGCTCCTACAACCCTCATCCTCTATAAAGGTCACACTTAAATGTGGCATTTTTTCCTGCAAGTTTCAGTGCACACTTCAGCAAAACATAATTCATTTACATTTACGGCATTTAGCAGACGCTTTTTATCCAAAGCGACTTCCATTTCGTACCTACAGGGGGCAGTCTCTCCCTGGAGCAACTTAGGGTTAAGGGTCTTGCTCAGG
>JBBPCW010000133.1:10104566-10122841 GCA_037974425.1 Phenacogrammus interruptus
AAAAATTCACTCTGAGTCACTCAGTCAGGACATGTTTCTTGTCAAATATGTTTCTTCTTTCGTATGCATCTGCTGCTGCGATGCTAACGACACTAACAAACACCAGAAATCACCCAGTTGGCTCATTTCTGTCAGTTCACCAAAACATCCCTCAACCTTCTCAAACTGCATTCAGCTCTTCATAAAGGTGGCCCTGACTTGTGGATGTGATTTAGGACACAGTATTACTTACTGTGTATTAAACTGAACACTACAGCCAGATATTTTAGACCTTGGTTTCTCAACCACTGGGCAATGGACCACTGATGGGTGCTTGAATGCTTTTGATTGGGTGGCAAACCTATAATCGAGACATTGGTCCACAATTGATTATTTAATATCATGTAATATGGCCAACATGCAGATTTGATTAAGTATATTTAAAGCCGCTTGAGCTATTGGGGTGACAGTTGGCTTTGAGTGTTTACAAATACAGTTTTAAAACAGAAGATCATTTTTGCTGATCTGTTCCTTTAATGACTAGTGAGGCATAATTGCTTTAGGGGAGGTTTTCTTGTTTTCTTCATGGTGATTTAGGCGCTGTATCTGTTGTCTTGTTTAATCAGCAAATGCCAAATGTATAAGAATAATAATGAGATGTATATGTTGCAGAAGGGAGGAAGTAAAGATATTACACCTCCAGGCAGTAAAAGTCCATATAAATAAAACACCATGGGAAATGTCTCCCCTCTTTTGCGTTATTGCTTTCTGAGCTTATATCAGAAAACTGTTTTATTAAAGCCTGCATCTCCACAAGCTTCGAGTGGTCCGGCGTAGTTGCTCCACAAACCCCTGCCCCCCGCCCCCTTCCCCACCCTTGGGCAAATCTCCGTTAGGTCACTGCTTGTGTATGAGCGGCCAAAGGGACGTTTTCAAAGCAGCCGCCTGAAAAGAAGGAAGTCTGACATTTCGAATATGCCAGGCAATTAACCCAAGGAAGTCAGAAGGCATTGTAGAGCTATTCTGGTTTCAAAGGCAGAAATAAACAACTCAAAATGTTAATTAAATGACTCGCTGTACTTCACTCTCTAATTTTGCTTCATTAACAAGCTGCAATGGTGGGGGTAGTACCAGGGGGGTTGGGGCTTATGGACATATGCAATGTCGCTCTTATTTCTGTCTTATTGCTCTTATGGTGACTGCAATGCGCGACTTGTGATTATACCTGAAAGAAGAGTCCTGCTTTGCTTTGAACATAATTGAGAGAAAGAACGTGTTTGGGGAGGGGCTTCACATTAGACTATGTTGTTTGGTTATTAACCTGACACTCTTAGTGCATTAGCGGTGATGAAGCAGCTATGATTTTCTAGCGAGGTTGCAGAAAGCATGGCCCACAAAATGGGTTGCGCCGCCATCCTCTACTTTTCCTCTATGGGTTTAAATCATTGCCAAAAAATTTAAATAGTCTCAGCACCACTTTTGCCCATTTGTCTTGCAAACACAAGGATTTACTCTTGGGTATTAATGGAACCAATTTAGCTTAAGTGACTCGCTCTAGGCAAAAGCAGCGAAATCACCATGCGGCACATTTTTGTAGCTCTGCTACTTGATGTGTCCTTTTTTTTTTTACTTTACTTGAAGTGCTCTTCATTATGGGTAATAACATGAAGTAGTAAATTCCTTCTGACATATACTTTAACAGAATCTATTACTATTTGTTCCTACAAATTCTTCTGTCATTTGATCTGTTCTATTTTAGGAGAGCTGTGGAACCCAGACTCCTGCAGAAAAGTCCCCGTGGGTCAGGACCCGGTTCGCACATTACTGGCCTTAGATGACACTGTATGGGCCAGCTGTGGTAATTCAGTGTCCGTCATTGACGTCTCCAGCCTGTCCACTCGGGTAGGTTTTTTCTTTAGTTAAGGGCAGTCCGATTTTCTCAGATGCTTACTCATTCTCCTTTGAAAAATTGCAAGTAGAATGGCAGAGACCACAGCTTATGGGAGCTTGGCAAGCACTGACTGACAAATTAGATTGTGTGTGAAGATCAATAATGCTATGGCCCTGCCATCCATTCCTGTTGTGGTCAAAGTTTCTCCTCTGGGGTTTGTTTTGTCTCACTTACAGACTGAGGGAATAGACCATGACTTTACATAATCTCCCCCAAGGGATGCTTTAGATACAGTGGTATCAGACCCCGAGTCTTACCTTGTGGGACTTAGCTCCCTCTAAGCCTTTCTTTAGCCTTGCTTTTTAGTCCCATCCTCCAAATCAAACATCACTTCTATCTCTCTGAGATTCCCCGATGATCACTTCAGGTAGGAGATTTGGGCCAGTGATGTTAGTAAGCTTTTGCTGCTCCTAGCTCAGGCCAGTGCCTAAAATGACAGGCAATGGAAAGCTCTGTGTTGTTCCACTGATTACATCATATCACTCCCTCTGTAGTGGGCCATTGGATCAGCAGTGTTACGGTGGTTATCATTCTTCCCAGGGCTTCTAAAGCCAAACTGCGCACATCCAAGTGTGTCGGTGGAATTAGAGCCACAAGCTGGGGGAAACACAGACCTGGCCTTGCCCCTGACCGGCTCCTCTCTTGCGTGACTGCTGCCAACAATTTCCAGGTTAGCTTCCTACTGTCCTGAGTCCGTAATGCTGTTTCGAGTGAATGAGGTGCCTGTGAACCAGGCATGCTAAGTGATCATTTCCCTGTGGAGCGGCTGTGCAAAGGAATGGCACATCTGCCAGGTGGGATAGAGGTGTGCAGAGTAAACATCAGAGAGCCTCGTTGGACTCATGTGAACAACTTAACTCCTTATCTTCTCCAGAACTGCCTTTTCCACACCGGAGAACATGAGAGGACACTTCAGAATCAAACGAAAACAGGGAGCTCTCCAAAGGGTACTGTAATCTGTGACTGGGATGTGTTGATTCCATCATGATTATTGATGTCTTGAGTCCCAGACACTGAGTCAAGTCACCATCTTTGTGGCACAGCAGTCTTCGCCCTCAGTACTGTAGAATTTTGTAAGGGAGGATAATAATGCAGTTTTTACTGTGAGCTGTGAATGTGCTCAGACCAACAACATACTAAAGCTGTACCACCGCCAAATAAAGCATGGAATTACTCTGTGGAACTAATTGATGTAGCACAGAGCATTATTTTGGAAACATTTTAGGAGATCTTTGTGCAAGAGTCTTGCAGCTAGCTTCATCTGGCTTGACTTGCATGACAGATCCATCTAATGGAGAGTGATGACCTAATGTCTTAGAACAGCAGGCGGATGCTGGGATGCTTCACTCCAGTAGTGTTTATGCAAAAAGATAAAAAGATTTGAAATGATTTGTCTCCGGATTTGAAGTGTAACAGCAAGTCAGAAATCATTGCACAATGCGCCAGTGGTGTTGTGTGACTTATGGTACGTCTGTCTTCAAAACCATGACTCTCTTTCCCATGTTTTTCTCTTTCCTGATGCCTCTGAAATGAGCTGCAGATAATCACTCTTTTTCTTTCTTGTTCTGTGGCCGAGCTCGGCATATAAAATAAAGAATCAAGCTAAGTTTTCTTCACCGAGTTACGAGAGAGCAAGAAGGAAAAAGAGAGGGGGAAACGGCACCCAGTGCCGAGGCGAGTCAATTAAAAGAGAAAACACATCAAAGGCAGCCTCCCCTCCACTCAAACAAAAGAAGCTCCCTTTGGCAAGGGCACGAACAGGTGCTAATCCCTGTCTGATGGTGTACGGAGGAGAGAGACGCCTTATTCGTCCTGAGCCCCCCTCAAATCACCCCACCAACTAATCTGCCTTACCCTCACACTGGAGAACCCATGGTGGGAGTTCTCAGTGACGGACCTCAGGGGCTTGTGTGCAGAGGCCCGATAAGGAGCAGTGCAGTCTTCCCTCTTGCCTCATTAGCTGAGATGCGTGTGAAATGGCTCTTCTTCCCCCATGGACTTTTAAAAGGTGCTTGGAAATGGGGCTGCATTGTTTCCAAGGCGCTGGAGAGAGGCTCTCACAGTGAATCACTTTATAATTGAAGGCATTGGTTCTCAAGTCAATGAGAATCGCATACTGTGTGGGCCATATACCTGCTGGAGGTATAGAGAGCATTAACTCAGGCATAAGATTTGCGCTGTGTGTCGCCTAAAAAGAAATCTAAGCGGGTGTATGCTTCTTTCCCAACAAGGTCATTTCTTGGAATGAGCAAACCTTTTAAAATGGTTTTCCAGCTTAAACTTGGAGATGTTTTTGCAGTATTCATTTATAATTCTATGAATATCACGATTATATACTGCTTTTATGTTTACCCAGCATGCAGTATATGAACATATCATGCAACCCCTTAAAATCCCTGTGGTGTCAATCAATCCTGACCGCTACCCTAGACACTGATCCATGGGCTAGTTGATGCAACCAGGCAAGCAGGTTCATACCTCTCATCAGGCAGAGAACAGAAGTCAAGCTGAGATTTTTAGATAGTCATGTATCTTTTAGTTTGTTGGCAGCTTCATCAAATGAATCTCTCCACTGTAATAACATCTGACATTTAACCTTATGATCATCTTGCCAGCAAAAGACTAGATATAGCTTCATTCTCCCTATAAGCTAACTGAGAATACCGTAAGGTAAGTCAGAGCACAACACAACATGGATTTTAGCAGCTAGTAATACAGACAGGAAAACATCTACTTACACATCCGAATTCTTCGGATTAGGACGAAGTTCAAAGTGCCTCTGTTCAACTAAATCTTAAATATAAGTTAAAGATGCCCCATGTGCGTTTCTTTATATGGCTGTGTTCTCACTGCCCCCTGCTGCACAATGAGCCAATCCCACCAATGTTATTCATGTAATCAGATTGCTTTTTTTTTTACATCTGAATACCTTAGGGGCATGGCTGCGACGAGCAGCGAGACAGCTTCCTTTTTATCCTATTTACAAAGCGCCATAGATGTATTTCATTTTAAAACATACATATTTGAAAAGTAGAGCTTTCTAATGGTGTTACTTATATGTTTCCTGGACAAAAACTCACAGAGCTTTAGACAATTGTTTTGGAAGACTGAAAAGGATCCATTTATGGATCCTCTGACCTCTGAGGGGGTTAAAACTGTGGCAAACGGCTTTACAGCTGCATTAAGGCTAACATTACTGGCTTCCTAGCAGTAATGCTAGTCTGATTTTCTTCTGTGTTCAGTAAAACAATAAACTCACAAAAAAACAAAGCAGGTATAGTTTTTCCATCTTTAAACTGGCAACTGTGGCTTTACAGACTGCCACAGAAGGAGCCGAGCAAGCAGCAGATGTAGCGATGATTACCTTTTTCATTTTGACCAGAGAGCTCCTTTAAGAAATGGCCTGCATTCCCACAGGCTTGAGAGATTAATTATCACATTTAGACAGAATTTTGTTTGTCTTTTTGTTCAGTTTAGTTTAGCAGTTTGTTCATAAATTGCTCTGCCTGTTTACAGAACACTAATGATTCACAGCTGTTTGATTATTAAAATAAACCATGGAAAATATGTTTTTTTCTGTTGAAAAAATGCTGTTCAACATTTTTGTTTCTCTTAATGTTGTTCCCTCTTCCATTACTGGCTCCTTGGTCCCAGAACAACATACTTATAGAGCTAAAATGGCACCAATTGTCTTGGCTGAGACCTGGTGCATGTCCTTGTAGATATTATACATGAATACCAATATGCTGTTAGTGAAAATCTGATCTGGGTATCTGACCTTAGGGTACCTGTAGAGCAAAGACAACCAAACCAGTTTTTCTCGGCCCTTAATGTTCCTTACATAGTCGGTCCTTGTTCAGAAACCACTGAATTTCTGCTCCTGATTTGGAATGCGAATCACATCTAATGGCCAGCTGTGTCTGAAGCTTTTGAGCAGAACACAGCAAGACTAAATTGCCCTCTCAGTAGCTTCATTTCCATTCCTCTTACAGCCTTAAACTATATTTTCATCCCTATTAGTATCTAAAGCCATAAATCATCTCAATAACTTCACACCGTGTGGAAAGTTTCGCCCCTGTTTACATGCGCACACAAATTTCTGAGAAGAATAGGAGTCAAATGTCCTCAAACTGGTACCAGCATGGCTGGTGGATCATTAGAGAGAGGTCTTGCAGAGATGAGGACTGCTTTCCAATAAGGTAAAAATGACCCAAGCCTAGTTGCCTTGAGCTTCCGGCAGTAATATGATATAGGGGCACTTACTCAGGGAAACCCAGTTCATGAAAACAAGCCCTCAGCTACTCCAAACAGCACCTCATTTATGCCTCTGCATTCACTCTTCAGGGTCTAGTTCTTCATGTCAAACATAGACTTGAGTGGTTGAAGGCCTGCTGTTAGGAGAGGACTTTAAAATGCAACGTGCACCAGGACAAGCCATTGCTGGCAGTAGAGAGTAAACAGAACAACGGATATCTGTAATGGCACTGGTGCCATTACAGCCCAGAGTTTTGTTTGCTGTTCTTTCCTACAAGTAAATGAGAAAGAGAGAGAGAGAGGCAGATAGAGAGGGAGAGAGAGAGAGAGAGAGAAAGCTGTTACAATCTGTTTTTGTTATGCCCTATTGAGTTCTGTATCAAACTGCTTCCTCATTTTGTCCGCTTGTTGATTCTCATTGGTCTCAGGTTCATTCTGGCCTATTTTTTTTAACCCATTAGCATTGCCGTGCGTAACCGCTGGCTAAAATGAATTAGCATTAATGGGAAAGGCGACATTAATTTGATGCTTTTTTTCTCTCTCTCTGTTCTCTTACGGGCCCTTTTTTCCAAAAGGCTATTTTGTTTTCTTTTATTCCAATGGATGTCTCACTGTGAAGCCGTGCATTTTTACAGGGTTTCTGCTGTCTGCAGAACAGAAGAGAATGATCAAAACAGGGTCTTAGCTTTGGTCTTTAGAGTCACCCATCCAGTCAAGACTATCTATGTGTATCTACTTTGGCCACTTTTTTACACATTTTCATGAACACATGCTCTCATAAGTGTTTCACAAGATTCCACTCACAGCAGGAGGTGGAAGATGAGGGTTGAGGGAGGGAAAAGAGGTGGGAAAGATTGTGAGGGGATTGTTCACTGTGAGGGTCGGTCAGATAACTGGCTAGCCATGAACCCTCAGCAGAATATTCTTGAGACGACTGAGTGTAACATAGCTGGTCATAAAAATTGTGTTAAATTTCTAAGTGAACTCCTTTTTTGCACCAAAATTGTAGTGCATTTCTATGTATTTGTTTGAGTTTAATATATCGGAAACACATGTGCACTGGACACATTTTAAGTTTTTTTAAGATTTGATTTAAATTCCATAAATAGACAGTAATTGTGCATTAAAACTGTTCTCTGTAGAGAATGTGTTTTTATTCGTATTTAAAATTTCAACAAAACATGCAGTTTGACCAAGGGCCATCCAAACTTTTGCATACGGCTGTAAATGATGTGAATAATTGCTTTGTGTGGCTGTAAGCCACGTTTTAGATCCATGCTGTATTGTGTTTCTTTTAAGTGTAGCCTTTAGCTGGATAACCAGCAAGCAAGCAAAGTAAAATAATGAAGCAGTGTCAGCAGTCATGTATAACAGATGGGTTGGTCTGCTGCCCAAAGCCTAGTCTGAACACAACAAATGCAGTAGTATGGTTTGAAACATTACACATTTTTTAGGTATTGTACTGCTTTGGCTTATAAACAGCTTTGCCCACTGATGTTTTTGGCAGAGTTCAAATAAGAAATGCATCAGATGGGGAAGATTTTTGGACAAGTTCTGCTGCTGAAGTCATTATGTTCACTCAACCCTCCAAAGACTCTTCTAATAAATGTCAAATAACGACGGAACCGTTCTTTATACGTCATCAGTGATGATGGTGAGGCCAGGTCAATGAAGGCATGTCAACAATGTTCAAATGGCCGGTTTGACTATATATAGACTAGTGGGGCCAAACGTAAGTGCAGAGTTCAGAAAAGCATTTGGTAATACCAAAATTAGTGTCTTGAACACAAGTCTTATGATGGAAGCTATAAAAGCTCATCGCACTTAACTTTTTCACGTTCATTGATGCTGAAGTACAGTTATTAAAATGATAATTTCCTGTAGTAATAATGTCTTGCTGTGCAGTTCCCATGGTTACTTTCTCACTTTTCTTTCAGGTAAAGCTCATATCTACCACCCTTATTTTTTTTCCACTTCTTTTCCTCAGAAATTTGAGGTCCACTCGGACCCGATGGTGAGCGTGGCCCACATGGTGCTAGCTGGCGGAGGGGTGTGGATGGCTTTCTCTGAAGGCTCCTGCATTCGCCTGTTCCACACCGAAACACTAGAGCACCTTCAGGAGATCAACATCTCCACACGCACTTCATTCCTCAGCCCCAGTGAGTGGACTACAATCAACGCCTTGCCAGTGCGAAAGCTGCTACTCAGAAATTTCTGCAGGAAACCTATGCTGATAGTTAGTAGTCAGACTGGAAATCTATGTCACATGCGGTTTCGATGAAAAGATGCATTTGCTTCCAGAGTAGAACATGATCAAGCCGATATCTGCACTACTTACACAAAAACTCTTTTTGATGTTTCATGTTTGGATTTCATCCTTTCTTTTATGTAGTTACACATGCAATGATGTAAGTGAAGTGATGTTTTCGCAACAACCCTTTCCACACTGCATGAAGTACATCATATTTTTTCCTAATTTATATTATGAATATTCTGTTGTCGCCATCTTAGTCATTCTTCTGGGACAAAAAGATATTTTATTATATGACATGTTTGCCTATAACAAGGCAGTTTTAAAGGTAATGCTAGACCAATTATATATATATAATTTGGGCTAGTGGACAATTCTTGATCTTGAATAACGTGTCACTACCATGTTAAGGAACTAATAATAATAATAATAATAATAATAATAATAAGATTTTATAGGTATAATCCAGGTATAAAGTTCCTAATGAAGTATGCAGAAAGACCCTTAAAGTCACGCATTAAGCATTAATCATTAATATTAAAAAGCATCTATTCTGAAAATGTATGCATAATATAGTTAATTACTATATTTTAGTAACGTAGGCCAATGTTTTTACGTTCTTCTTCAGCTTGTGATGAGATTTATTTATTTATTTATGAGGTTTACCAGACAATTAGAGTAGGAAAAGGCAGAAAATGATCTTTGTTAAAAATAGCTAATGAAGTACATATTGAGGCCACAGAGGCGGCATGTGGGCAGTCGTGTTGATGCATTCATAATGAGGCGGCCAGGGTGCAAAATGTAAAAACTAGAAAGTGGTGCATTTCATTAGAGATGGGGAGAAATCATTATTATTTATCAGAATCCCTTCCCTCCTTTATGAGCTGAGGTTTGTGCATTATGAAGGTCAGAATGTAAATAGGTAGGAGGCAGCTGATGTGCAAAAGCATAAATGTTCCACCACTTTAAACTCTATTAATCCTTAACAAAATACCCTGCTTGAGTACAGGAGCGAGGCCACACATAATCCATTTCTTAATGCCGCTGTTAATTCTTGATCACTAGTTGTGTCTTCCTATGCCCGGCACTCAGGCAGTCGAGGCTTGTAGCCTATCTGCAGTTACACTAAATGGACAGACGTAAAAATGCATGGCCAACATTAGTAATGGTGCTTTTTTCCTTCTTTCTGGGCCTTATTGTACAAGAGGAACGACAAGGAAAAAAATTTAGTCTTTTTTGTTGGAGTAGTTCCTGCAAACTCGTTCTCTGAGGAAAGACTGTGAATAAGTAGCCATCATTGGACCCCAAAGAGCAGTAATGGAGCTGCGGGGTTCGAAAGAGGAATTAATGAAAAGTCATGGAGGAAGGAAAGCACAATTCCGGAGACAAAGCTTTCTGTTCCAGAGGTTGCTATGGAAACTCTCTTGTCTTGGCTCTGGCAGCCCTGTCATGTTGGTAATATGCCAGCTTTGCCCTCTTGCATCTTTTTTTTCTGTTCTCTTTCGCTTGCAGTGTGCCCACTTGCTCCCTCTTTGTTCTCTTTATTTATCCTTTCTTTAACCCCCGGTTTCTCCCTCTTTATTTCCCTCTTGTCCTCTTAGGGTTTTTTTCCCGAATGCTGCAGACATTCCTCTTTGCTTCGTTCTCCGATAGATTAAATATTTATCAGCCAACCCTAGTGCATTCGCTACTTTTTAGGCAGCAGGGGCTTGTGTAAACATTCATTACATAAGCGGAGCCGCAGAGAAGCGCCTTTTGCAAATAGTCGCACACATTCGTGTGGCACATTGTCGCTTTGGCTCAGGTTCACGTCTTGTCCCAGCCTCTATAAAAAGAAGCTCAAGCCAAGCCTCTCGCACTACACCTCAGCGCACTCTTCAGAGCAAAATAACCCTCTCCTCAGCTTCTCTAATTCCGTTTACTTTGGCTCGTCTGCTATGTCCAATTTAAAGCAACAGAAAACGTGGTTTCTCAACTTGTCACACCCAATGGTGATCAAGCGGACTAAGTGCGCTACAGAGAAGAAACCAAGAGGAGGGAAAAAAAACAAACAGTGAAGGACCAAATCAGACTTCAGCACCTGGTGTGAGAGTGTCAATGTCAACAGGTCTTCTGACTTCTGAAGTCTCGTAAAGGTGCTGAAAAAAGAAAGAACAAAGACATTTCAGAATCGTCTATGAATGCAGAAGAAAACAGAACTTTTCTGATCAAGGATTCTGCCCGATTCGAGAAGACATCTGGAGCAGAAAAGGCCGGTTCCTTTGGTCGAGTAGTCTGGTGGCCCGGAGGCTATCTGCAGTCATCCTTTTGAACAGTGTGGATACATGTTGGGTGAGGTAACCAATCCTCAAAATAGCCATCAAAAAGTCCCAGGGAAAATCCCATTCATTTCTGCGAATATGTTAGCCGACTGACAGCATCTTACAAAAGGACTGATATGGTTATTGCACATCAGTGGCTTGCCGGTCCCAAAGGTTCCGCACTAGCCTATGAATGGGGATGAATTATTTGCTGTCAGCAGTTTTTTCTACAGTTCTTCCCTCAGCTGGGACCTTAACAAACAAGTGAGAAGTTTCCAAGAAGCACCTAAGCAAAGTGCTTCTCCTTAGCAAATAGCTTTAATAGTTATTTTCTTAGGGTGAGAAAAGTCATGGCTTAGAAGATCTTAGTGCGATATCATAGAGAAACATTTATTTTAGACAAGATCCCTCAGACTGAGTTGAATATTGCATTTCTGTTTCAGATCTTGTATATGCAGAGGGCCACTTTATGAAATATACAATTCTACTTCCAAAGGCTCAGGGATCTGCATCTGTACTCTGTTCTCATAACCACAAGATAATGCTCTTTAGCAATAACACTACAGGTTGGCATGAATAACAGGGTGTGCTCAAACTCAAATACACTGCTATGTGTAGATGTTGAACTGGGTTGCTGACATTTGTACAACAGGACTCTTGTAGCTCTTCGCTGATGTTCTTTAGTGACCTTTGATGCTTTTTCTGCAGGCGAACTAGCACACTAAAAATGTTTCATTTGCACATTGGCCAATGGCTCCCAAATCTCATTGTTTCCCAACCATAACTTGCTGTGAAAAAGAATCAATTAGGAACTCTCTGGTTGCTCATGCAAAGCACATACAATCAGTGCTAGTCCTCTCCTTGTTTCTTTAATTAAGTGCTTTCAATGGAGATTAAGGTGGGTTCCAGGTATCCAAGGAATACAAGCCACGGCTTTAAGGCAGCATGAGCAAAATCATCTACAAAGTGCATCCTGCGTAAATATCATGGAAATCTTCTGCGTCTTTACACAGCTTAAGGCTTAGCGAAATGAACAAGAAGCAAACAAAACAAAATGTCATTTCCATCAGACTGCTAAATAATACGGCTCGCTAAAGTGAATGGGCCAAAGGTGGATAATCAGCTGAGAGCAGGATTTCCTATTTCCCATCTGTAGAAAGCAACAATGCCAACCATGGCAGACACTGTGGGGTTTTTTTTGTTTGTTTTTTTAAAAGGAAAAAAGCACACTTTTGTTCTCAATCAATTTCCCACCGGAGAGGGAAGAAAGTAGTTGTCTGCGAAGACAAAAGCAGCCCAGTATAGAGCGAACCAGCAAATGTTTCCTGTGCAGGATAAAGCCGTCAGCCATATCTCCCAGACAGCAGTGAGATTTTCTACCAACCGTGGTTATGTTTCTCTTTCTAGGCCAAAAGTGCATGAGAGTGACCAGTCTACTGATCTGCCAGGGGCTGTTGTGGGTGGGCACTGCCCAGGGCATCATCATCACTCTGCCTGTGCCCAAACTGGAGGGTATTCCCAAGATAACAGGTACACAAATACCCATTGTCTACACAGTTGTCTCTATTGTCAGCTTCTGAGAATGTTTCACACAATGTAGATGGTGTGATGTGACTTACATTAATCACACAGTGATTTCTTTACACAACAGTATTGCAGCATCTAGAAGTCCAGTGGTTCCCAACCCTGTATTAAACTTTCACTGCCAGGATTTCTCTGTTCTGACATACACACTTCAACTCAGGAAGGGTGTTTTAATAATTTGGTGACTAGGAACAGGTTTGTTAAAGAAGGAAACATATTAAAATATGCAGGGCAGGAGTACTCGTGCTGGGAACCACTGTGGTAAACAAACATGTACGCTATTATTCAGAAGTCTGGAAGCGCCACCTTTAATAAAATAAAACTAAACATAAACGTTGTTGCAAGAACATTTCAAATAAATCTAATATAATAATAGTGCTGTACAAATGTATATGTTTCAAATAATTAGTTGGATATTATTCAGACCTTTGAGAAGAGCTGTAGAAGATTGTCAAGGGTTGGGCCGCGAAGCCCAAACCCGGAGCTTCCTCGGAGCAAGGAACAGGCTGGCAGGCAGAAATCCATGCAGATAAGTTTATTGAAAACAGGAGCAAACAAAAACCAGGCACGGTGGCCGTAATAACTAGAAACAAACAACTAGAAACGGGAACCAGACAGGGCAGGAACGGGGAAAATGAGGCGATGGACACATGAGGATGAACTAACAGAAACAGACTTATATACTAAACTAATGAAGGGAAAACACGAGACAGCTGAAACAAAAGAACACATAAACAGAAAGCTGCAGAAATCCAAAAAACATAGTCCAACACAAAGCAGACTATCAAAATAAAAGCCCTCACCAGCAAGAACAGAAAACAGGGTCAAAACAGAAAAGCAGCGGCATCATAACGGCCGCTGACCGAACCGTGACAAAGATTCCATACTTGAGAATGTGTATAGCATGAAGAATCTGTTTTTTTTTACTGAATAAAGTAACAGTAATAGCTTATGAGTCAAGTGATTTATTTTGTATTATTTGACTGAAATCAGGCTTATTTCACCTGTCCTGCAGGGAAGGGTATGACCTCTCTGAATGCCCACTGTGGCCCAGTTGACTTCCTTGTGGCCACTTCCAGCACCCTGTCTCCAGACCTTCTGAAGCGGGACTCCGTGGTGGAAGGCCCTGACTCTGCTTTCGGAGGAGAGGAGCGGAGTGACTCTTCTTCTCAGGAGTCCCTGCAGCAGTCCGGCAGCTTATCCCTGGGTGAGGGGAAGGGAAAAGGGCGAGGCCTGCTCCTGCAGTACCGTCTCCGCTCCACCACATGCCTGCCTGGACATCCACTGACGGCTCGGGGCGACGAAGCTTCGGATTCGTCTCTGGAGTCTCTGGAGCACAGCCTGGAGGATGGATCCATCTATGAGTTGAGCGATGACCCAGACATGTGGGTCAGGGGGAGGCCATGCGAGAGGGATGGCTTGAGGAGGGACAGGGTCACCTCTGCAGCGGTCATTTCTGGGGGGAAAGGCTTTAGGAGACTGAAGGAGGGACCTGTAGGGGGCTCAGCAGAGTCTACTGAGAGTACCCTCATGGTCTGGCAGCTGCCTCTCACTGTCTAACTTATAGCAGATAGATATAGACAGGACTTTATATCAGCTCAACCTCAGCAGCTCTCAGAGCAGCAAAAGGATCGCACTGAAAGAAACCTCAGCATTGACTTTGTGTCTTGTCTGTTCCTCACTCTGGATTGACTGATCACTCTCAAAATCGATGTATTAACAACAAACTGTTTCAATTTTTAGTTTGAGTTAGAATGACACTGCTGTTCATCAGGACAAGAATGATTCTAATCCACATACAGGAATTAGACGAGGCATGTGGGAGTTGATTGAAATGTCTTAAAAGGGAGGGAACCTCCTAAGGGAACCTAAATGTGTGTGTTTTCTTTCTTAGTAGGCTAAACTTTGTCATGTGAATAAATTAACATTTTCCACTAAATAACCAAAGTATTTTGCATTACAAGACTAACGCTAGCTATCCCACCCACACAACTGTTCAGAGATTAGAGAAACAAACTAGGTCATCTGTCTGCCTCTGTCCGTCCTTTCACTAATCCGTTACGTAAATAAGAACCTTTTCTTTATTGAGACACTGACATAAAAGCTGATTTTTATCATTTCTCATGGCTTCACTTTTACTGTTGTGTTTGTTTTCACTTTAGTTTCAACTGTCCCCAGACAGGACACAGATTTGCTTGATGGTTAATGTGTTAACATTTAGTATCATGCAGGTTTTTTTTACATGGTCATGTAATTCAAGCTGACCCTCAGCTTCAATATCTGACCTGACCTGACTGCTACTGCTAAATTTAAAAAACCCGAACTCAACACATTTTTCTTAAAGCTTTAAAGCTTTTAAAGTTTTTGATTGATTATGATACGGGAAGCATTCGATCCAGTGTTGGGCCCCACCAGGCTTTAATTGGGTAGTAGACTTCTAAATTAGAATAATTACATGGGTAATTAGAACAATAATGTATCTAATCCATACCATAATTTATAATAGTATTTGATTAAATGACTAATTCAGCTTTTATGCCTTCCACCATTTCTCATCACATTGCCTCTATCTTTTAAAGTCTTTTTTTATATCACTCCCTAGGCACTGTGTTGCCGTCTGTCAGAATAACCATGTGGATCATATGAATGTCATGGAGCATTAAAGAGGTGTGTAAATAGTTTGTTGGTTAATTTTTAAGAACACACCTTTATGAACACACTATCTGTGTAAACTATGGTAACACACTATGAAATGTGTGTGTTAAAGATGCACACTATATGGACAAAAGTATTGGGACATTAAACCAACAGGGATTTCAATGACATTTCATTCAAATACATAGACTTAATTATGGAGTTGCCCCTCCCCTTTGCAGCTATAACAGCTTCTACTCGTCTGGAAAAAGACTTCCCACTAGATTTAGGATTTTCTGAGGGAATTTGTGCCCATTCATTCTGTAGAGCATTTGTGAGGTTAGACACTGATGTTGAAAATGTGCTGAAGCATTAAAATGAAGCCCTTCACTGGAAGTAAGGGGCCACCTAAATTCAATAATCAAGAAGTGTCCCAATACTTTGGTCCATATATTGTAATACTTTTATTTCGACAGTGATCTATTGTGATGGAACTCTTAGAGGGGCGACATGTAAGAGGTTTATTTAATCCATCATGTGAAAAGCATGAAATCTACAGGTCATCACACTGGCAATGAGAATATTCTGGGACCAAAGTACGTTTCATGATGCATCATTTCACCACAGCCCACAGCCAACCACAGATTATGTGTTTAGTGTCTGAATACATTCATCTGTGCGCTTGTGAAGGGTCAGCACTACTCAAAGCACGCAACGTTTCCTTTAGGCCACTGTCGGGTCATCCTCTAGAAAATCGCTTTCTTTGAAAGTTTGCCATGCGGGAGAGCTGTGGAGGGGGTCTATTTTATTCCACTGCGTTTGGGTGAAATCCTATCAGCAAAGGGTGAAAGGCAAAGTGAAAGAGTTGCCATGCTTCAGAGCAGTCCTTTAAATTTCACTCTCTCATGTGAACTTGCTATTATTCACGTTGTGTGTGCAGGTCAACACTCAAAAGTTAAAGTGATAAAGACCTATGAGTCAGTTTTCAATATATCTGACAGACAGGCCTTAAAAGATCCCATGACAGGCTCATTTTGTATGCTTTTATATGCTGTATTTGAAGTCTATTTCCGAAATTCAGCCTTCGTGCAAAATTACAGCCACTTCTAGCCAATCCCACAATGAGATTTCCCCAGGACGCGCCATTTATGTGTCTGTAGCTTTAAATGATAAAGAGGAGGACAGAGGCGGGGCAAGGTGGAGGGTGAGGGGCCAGCTTGGCCACAATTCAGCAAGACCAACCCTGCACCAGCTCTGTAAGTTTGGTTCTCACACAAATCCGCGAGAGACTAAAGCCACGACTGCTGAACTGCGATGTTTTACTGTATATTGAATGAAAGTATGGATATATGGAATGAAAGTGTGAATGTTATGAATGATCAGGTTCAACAAAAGAACATTTTGCATCATTCTTAAAGAAATATATGAGTTTCTTAGGGAGATGTTGGCTGAAACAACTCTTCGTGAAGAAGCTGATCGCCAAGCACATGTAATGGGAATACATTCTGCATCTCAAATAGGAAGGCCTAGGTAAGTGATAAAAATAGTTTTGGATGGCAGAAATATGTCATATCTGCTCTGCATTTAGTTTTTGTTGTACCTTGTATCCAGTATCATGCATAAAAATAGGCTATTATTGTTGCGTGATTTATGAAAAAAAGTGATCACTAAATTACTACAGTATGTTTAATTCATAACATGTGTAAAGTAGTTGAAATTCTTTTCTTTTTAAGAATTTTACCTGATATTTTTACATTAGCAAAACTTAGTTTTGGAATCACCAATAAGGTGCACAACAAAATTAATGCTTGTGTTCCTCACTAAATGTTTCTTATTTTCTCATTTCTGTTCACTGAAAAGTTATGTATAGTTGTTGGTGCAAAGCTGCAAATAAGATGATCAATACAAGCTATTAGAAACATTTATTGACCCGATATGAATTTATCTTTTTTTCCCTTTAAGGTACAACATACCAGTTGAACATTTGAGTCACATGCAGGACTTGGGATTTAGCAGGATTGCCATGTCTTGAATGTTTTTTGTAAACATTCGAACACTTTACAACCACAGGAGACAACTTGGTTTAGTGAACTACGGGAACTTTTTCAAAATATCTGATCTAGATGCAGATAATCTTTTTACTGAGATTGTTACTCAAACCCCTGGCTCAGGAGAGACTTGCATCATTGGCAGTTTGAGAGGGAGATGGATTAGAGTTCAGCGATGGCGAGTGCGAGAGCGTTTAAGAACAGTAGACCCAGTGGGAAGAGCCTTAAGTGGTCCAAAAGCAATTTAGCGGAGGCTCTACAATGTTTCTGTTGCAAATTAAGTGTGGTATGTGTTATTTTATACATTTGATTACATGAAATAGCTGGTAAAGAAACAAGTTAAAAGATTAGTGGAAAATTTAAAGAGGATCTGTGCTATGTTATGGGGCAGCTGGTGGCCTAGTGGTTAGGGGATTCATTCTGCAATCAGGACGGTTTGGCGTCTATTCCCAAGACTGCTAAGCACTTCTGAGGTACCCTTGAGTAAAATCCCGTCCCCACACACTGATCCCCAGGCACTGTGTGCTTCACTTAGTGAATGGGTTAAATGCAAAGAAGAATTTTGTTCATACTGTGTGCTGTGGTGTGTTCACATATGGCAGAGTGGTCACTTTAAATAAAAATATACAAAAAATGTAAAAAGAAATTGAGATACAGTAAAAAAGATTGTATGTAAAATAAAGATCATAAGCTTCTGTTGAGAAAGTGCTTTGTTGTGTGCTGTGATCTGTTTATGATGACAAAACTTTTACTTAATAATATACACTAAAATCAAAAGTTTGAGAACACCCCAGTGTTTTTTTAAAAATTGAAATTCAAAGAGTTCAAGTCCAATGAATAGCATGAAGTGGTACAAAGGACAGTGCTGAAAGGGTTAAAAATGGTAAGGTTACCCAGAAGTGGGAAATAATTCTGTAGCGCCATTCTTTAGCAGTTACCTCTGGTATGTGCCTAATTGGTCAGGTTCGTCCTACAGCAAGATAGTGACCCAAAACATCCAAGCTCTGCCTGAACTACCTTAGAAAAAAGAACAAGATGGCAAGCTGGAAAACATGGAGTGGCAATAAATATCAAGACTTAAACCCTATCGAGCTGGTTTTGGATCGAAGTGGACCAAAGAGTGAAAGCAAAGCAACCTATAAGTGCTGCACACTTATGGGAACTTCTGCAATATAGTTGACCGGTTCCATCCATCCATTATCTACATCTACCCCTTATTCCTTCATTCAGGGTCGGGGGGGTGGGGGTTGGAGCCTATCCCAGCTGCAACGGGC
>JBBPCW010000133.1:10124357-10137764 GCA_037974425.1 Phenacogrammus interruptus
TATCTGTGTGTGTATATGTATATACAAACAAAATTTCCACAAACCTCAGAAACCCTACAAATCATGAAGATGCCTTTGGGTATCATACATTTCTGCCATGTCAATGAGCCTTTTGATTCATGGCTATTAATTGTATGACTAATATCTAGTAGCAGTTACTTGGATTAGAGATATACAAGATATACAGTACAGTACTAACAGCTGTTCAATTCCAGTTGTCCAGTAGCATTTTGGTTTGGTCAGTGTTAAAGTCAGGTAACTGCCCTAGAATTAGACTAGAATAATGAACTCCTGGATATCTGATTTAACAACTATGTCTCATTTTTGTGGATTCATTGTTACAAAAATAAATGCATTTTGATCACAGCTGAAGACTTTTTAATGAAAGGATATGCTATAGTCTAGAAAACCAAGTGGTCATTTTTCAGCTTCAAAAATAAGTTCACAACTTGCCAGTTACTAACACAACAGGTTCCAAACAAGTCTTATTGTGGCATAAAAGAAAAGCCTCTTTGTTAATCCTTCCACTATGCACTTTTTAATTCTTCACACACTGCTAATGCAGCACACCTGACTGAGTTGATGAAGCCTTTAGGAGCATCTGAATGTGGGAATCAGGGGGATCTGATTAGAGCTGCAATAAAACCCTACAGGAGATAAACTCATTAACAGTCGGTTACTGCACACACTGTTGAGCATGAAAGAACAAAGTCATCATGCTTTTTACATTGTTGCATATTTACAGACACAAGCAAATGTGCATGCAGTCTTGCATTCCGGATCTTACATTTAGCACATTGCAATTAATGCAATGAATGACTAATATCGAGCCCTAGAAGAATTTCACTCTGAGAGGAAAGCGTGATAATCCCCTAAAACCACACACTGCGTGCCACTGATGCCTGTTATACCTCATATTTCAGTGCTTGGTGTTTTGTTCTCTCTTCCTGGCTCGCCCTGCGGAGAGGCAAAGCCTTGTGATTACATGCTGTTTACAGTAACAGGCAGAGGATAAGTAGAGTGCATTAATCGACATCTCACACTGGGGAACCCAGCTGCAGCCTCAGAAAGGTCAGTGTTTGAATAACACCGTGATCTTTTGGAGCAAAAGCATCACTACCAATGCTGTACATGTATAAGAGTGATCTCACACATCGTGATCATGTAAACCATTCCTGCTTAGACACAAGGCCTCCATATATAAAACCAAGGTAGACAGACAGATACATCCATCCATCCATCCATCCATCCATCCATCCATCCATCCATACATACATACATACATACAAAAATTCATATTTACTGGCACCCCAGAAAATTGTGATTAGTAACTTTAATCTCACTTTTAATTACATTTATTTGGATTTAATTATACATGTAAGTTTGAGGGCAGGGCCTTCACTTCACTTTGAGGGATGTGACACCTTGTTTTTTTATGCATCCATTTTTTTTTGCAAATATTACAATAACGAATGCTCTGAAAATCACTGCCCCTACCTTAAATTAACTCTCCATCAACAAAGATATCTATTTTACCCTTTATTGAGATATCACAACCTAATATGCTACGACATGCCCTTGTTCTTGCAAACACAGGTAAGCTCACTGTCACACACACTCAGCATCCTCTCAAAACCTAAGGGCCATTGGAGGCAGTCAGTTGGACAGTGTATTAGTGGTAAACACTGCTGCGAGACTGAAATAAAAAAAGCCATCAGTGGGGAGTGAAGAGATGAGGGAGTTGGAGTAAAGACAGCAGAACTCCTGCTAAAACTGTGAGTCTCCAACACTCGACCACCCGCAGGATACGGAGTTTCATAGGAATAAACAACAGTGAAATAGCAAGAAGACCTGTTTATAAAAATGTCTTAAATGAAGGTATACCCTTTTTCTTATATTTATATTTTTCTTTCAGATGCCAGTGGGTGAAGGGCTTCTCCCAACAAAAATGTAAAAAGGTGTCAAATTTGATATTGACTGGAAGAGGAGTGAAATGGTCTCTATTTAAAGGTCAATTAAGTTCACTATTAAGCATTGCAGTTTATTGAGTTTATATACTTTGAAATGATTAAAAACAGCCCAAATTTGGATACCTGACAAAGAAAGACTTCAACCAAATTGGCAAGAAAACAGAAATCAGTTCTCTCCTTTTGTTCCTTATCATTTTAAAGTAATTGCACTAGAACAAGTGTTGTGTCAATCAATACATGTTGGAAAAAGCCTTTATAAATGGCTATGTACTGACTGTGTTTGTCAGATGTTATGAAAGGTGTAATGTACTATTTTGAACCCTGTCCTGCAGTAACAAAGGACCAAGTTACCATATATATAAAGTATGTCAATGTTTGTTAACTTGTCCTTGTGTTTTAATGTGCCTAGGGAAAAAAGCTCCAGCCACAGCGGAAAAATACATTATTGGCTTACATTAACATGCCCCAAAACCACACTGGCCCACCAGGAAATCTTCTACTCACATTTTTTTCTGGCTATAAAACTACCCATTTTGGTCAAAAAAAGGGCAAATGTTAAACTACTTCCATTATAATTGATGATAAGTGAAACTAAAATGGAACATCTCAGAGTTGACGGTGTGTAATCACAATCAGATTGGTACATCATGATCTGTGCGTTTTAACACCCCCAACTTGCCCCTTTTGCCAGTTTGCATAAGTCATTTGCTCTATTTCAGGCTAAACTCGTCCCCAGGGAGAGCTACAGCCTAGAAATCAGAGATCCTACAGACAGGCAGCTGAGTCAGTGAGGTTGGCCCTGCGAGCCGCGAGGCAAGAAGCGTGAGCGTTTTATTTGCCCAACAGAAGACCAACAACTATATGCCATTGCTGAATCGCATTTTGTTGCTGGGTCTCTCACCGTCCCCCTCCTTTTTCCCTCAGCAGATGCGACAAATTTCCAAGGAACCATATTGCAGTGCCAGCGTTTTGCCTGACAAGTAGACCCGAACAGCGGCTACATGAGTATCCCCCCCCCTTTTTTTTCTAGTGGAACTTAAAAAAAACCTTTCTCAAGATATTCCTGCCAATTAACCCCACCCCGGGACAGATTTGCCTATCTCATGCCACAGCTTTGCACCCATAGTGCCTTGGGCTGCTGTCTCAGGTGTAATTTGCATGCCTGGTCAAGGATAAACTGGGCCATGCGGAGGGATGCAGCTGAAGGTTCTTTTGTGTTTTATCTATCTACTCCTAAAAGCCCCTCTTTGTATTTGCATGCCTTTTCATTTCCGCTGGCTTTGGCTGGTGAGGCTGATAAAAAAAAAATAGGATAGTGATAAAAAAACAAACAAAAAATGTAATAAAAAATAGAGGTGCCACATGATTGGCCATGTAGCATAAACAAGGGAGTTGGGGTGGGCCTAAATATTAGGAAGGGGGGGTGTTCATTCTGTCAGTCAGCTACTGTAGCTGCCCAGCTGTGGTCTTGGTCTTCTGGGACGATGCTAAAAATGGAAGAATGGTTGCCTGGCTAAAGCGAGGCAGACAGCAGTGTTTGTGGTGACCCACATATCATGGAGCTGTGATTTGTGGCTGGGGCTATTGGGGGTGTAATATTGACTGCTAGGGGAGCGTCAGGAATGTATGCTTTATAGAGGCTGTCTGAGCCTGGTGTAGTGTGAAATGTTGCAGCTTCCACATGAAGAAAAAGTTGAGTGCTGAATTCCAGTAGCATTTGTCTAATTGACAGGTCTATCAATGTCTGACTCTGTATATTGCCTCACGGCTGGCTCCAACGGCGACTAAATCTTTCATTTAATGGCCATTAATCTTGTAAAAATGAATGAAATTTTCATCACAGTTCACCTAGCTGATCATCTCCCGGGAAGAGATCCATGGCATGGCCTTTACTGAGTAGCCATGTTGAATAGGCTACTTACCATCCTGTGTAATATTTATCTCCGGTTCCAGCCACTGCAAAATGGCTGCACATAAACGGGGAGGGGGTTTATCTTTATGAGCCAATCCTGACTTGTGCACTAGTGTTCTCTTTTTGTCACCAGAGCCCTGATTTATCTGTGTCCTGACAGTGTTGCAGAGCAGATAAAGCATCAGATTTCCTGCCCGAAACAGTGTTTGAAGAAGAGTATAAGTGTGTATGGATCCCTCAGCCTCCTTCTGCTTACCTTCGGAAAGATAAACTCAGCACTTTTACACACTATTATTCCTCCGACCTTCATTGTGGTTTATTTCATGATAATGTTTAGGCCTTTGAAGGTTGACCTTCGCTTCATATATCACTTGTTGTAACTCATTTTCTTCCGTCCCACCAGGGCTTCCACACACAAGATAAAACATCCTTTTATGCCATGCTGTGAATTCAGTCACTTTTTTATGCAGACACTCTGCCCATTACTCTAACGATACAAAAACCCAAGCATCCATAGAGAGGTCCATTGAGTTGTCCTGTGTCTCTACTTATTTTGCACTTATTCCAGCATTGCACTGGCCTTCTACAATGCTTAGCTTTTCAAACAAGCTTTTTCATGATAAAATAATTTAATAATGATAAGGACAACTTTCCACTTAGGGATCAGTAATGTATCCATTGATCCATTCACTTATCCATCCATTCACTCATATATCACTCATCCCATACATCGCTCCATATACAAATACATTAATCTTTCTGTTCCATCTGTTTCTCCATCTATCCACCTGTCCATCTGTCCATCCAATCATTTGTCCATCTTTTCCATTTTGTTCCAGTTCTGATTCTCCTTTGTGAATTAGTTCCTAACACTTATTAATACAAATAAACAACTTCTCTGTAAAAGACACATAACTGCTATCTAACTGTCTGCCTGTGTGTCGGTCTATCTATGTATTTGTCTATCTGTCTGTCTATCTGTCTGTCTATCTATGACAAAATGTGTGCAGTTACACATTCATTTTAGTAAATAAAAGAAATGTGTATTACATTTGAGAATACTGATGCAGTAAAATAATAAAAATCATACAGAATGAACAGAAATGAAAAAATGTTTAAATACCGAATCATTCTGAAAGATTAGTACTTTTGTATTATTATTAAAACTGAATACTTGCACTTACACTTCCAAAAAAAGAATTTTTAGAACTGCTTTTACTGCTTTTGAATGTAAGATCTAGGCATTCCTGGAAAATCTGTAGCTGCGAAAAGAAGGAAACAAAGTTGTATTGTCGCACCAATTTACATTTACGGCATTCAGATTTACGACATATAGTCCACATCTGTTTCTTACACCTGAAAAGCAACTTAAATCAACGTCCACTATTCAAACAAGTTACTGGATGCTGGGTACACCTAAACAACAAGCCAAAGAAAAGTCAGAGGTTAACACAAAAGTTTTTTTTTTTTAAATAAGCAAGCAGAAATGAAAGGCATAGTTAGTCACCAAAGTGCTCCTTGAATAGGTGGGTCTTCAGATGACTACTTGACTCTGAAGCAAGAGGTCTACCTTTCAGCACCAGAGATGTTCACAAGTCATTTTTACCAAGTCCAAGTCAAGTCTCAAGTCTTTGTGCTCGAGTCCAAGTCAAGTCTCAAGTCTTTGAGTGAACGTTTAGAATATATGCTAATTAGCCATGCCCCATGATTACAATTGGCTGTTTCTTAGCAGGGGGCGGGACTGCGTGCTGTGATCTGCCCTCACCAACATGGAGGATTGCCTTAAATGATCTTAAATCTAAATATTAAATATATAAAATATATCTTGCACTCTAAATGTGAAACTCCACAGTTAGATGGGGCTTGGTGACCCCTTTCCAACGGCCGCTCGAAAACCGCTACAAAAGTAATGGGACACCGCGGCGAGGTGAATGGTTTTCAGGTCGTTGGAAAGAGTACGCGAAAAGTCTCAAGTCATTGGTTGGGCGACTTAAGTGCAACTCAAGTCCGACTCTCAGACTTGAGTCCCCATCTCAGTTCAGCACCACCACTGTGTTCCTGAGCAAGACCCTTATCCCCAAGTTGCTCCAGGGAGACAGCCCAAGGGGAGTTGCTTTGGATAAAAGCATCTGATGTAAATGTAAATATGTTTGGTCCGTTTTTGGCCTTGGAATCAAATATTAAGGACTTGAACTTAATGCGAGGGAGCCAGTGAAGGTTCCTTAGTAAAGGTGTGGTATGTGTGAACTTTGGAACATTGAAGACTAACCTGGCAGCTTTATTATGAATCAGCTAAAGTGGTTTTGTTACCTTCAGTGTAAGTCCAGCCAGTAGAGATTTGCAATAACCGAGTTTGAAGATGACCAGAGACTAGACAAGTATCTGTGTAGCTTTCGTTGTGAGCAAGTGTCCTATTTTTCTGATGTTGTAGAGAAAAAATCTGCATGTGATAGTCTTCCAGAACAGTTTAATAAGTTATTGCAACCTGGTGTTCATTGTGGAGTAAGTAAGACCACTCAATGCCAAAAAGCATTCTTGGACAAGACTCCCAGAGCTAAATTTCTCATCACAGGTGATACACAACGTCAGAGGGCAGGCACTACTTTCCAGGCTGTGTCGGAGGTGCTTAAAAGTCAAAGATCTGACACTCAGGCATCTCTGCCTGGGCTGTTCAGCACCTGGGACAGCGACAGCAACAGCACTGCTCTGCAGAAAGGGAGAGTTGCAGCTGACGGTTATTCGGTCGTCACCTTCAATGAACAGAGCAGTGGGTATAAAAAGGTGAATATAGCAGCACGGGGAGTTGATGTGCTTCCAAGGTTGCTGTGACGTCTCCCATCTCTGTCCTACAGATTTGAGCATGGAGGACTTAGCTCTGCTGGTGCCGACCCGAAAGCTGCTGGACCCTGATCCCAAAGAGCCCACTGTGACCCGGACCAACTCAATCTTCCCCATCCTGCACTATCAAAGCCCACCTCCCCACTGCAAGACACCATCACTCACCTTCACTTTCCCTCACTTTGTTGAACTTTGTAATAAATTGCACTTGCACTCTCAGAGTCAATGATTCTGCCCTCCATGACTGGCAATGCCCATGGGAAAAATAGAGACTGCATCATTTTTTGCGGGTGTGTGTCTATGTCAAATGTGCATGTCCCCGTTTTTTACACTATTGACCACACTATTCAAAATACCTAACCAAAAAATGTTTGGAGAAAATTAAAAGAATATAAATAAGTTATTGTACCTTGGAAATGTTAAAATATTTAAATAGTAATGTTAGGTGCATAATGTGTACACATGTGACCTCTGTTTCATCCCATCAGAAACTGAATCAGGAGTGAAGCTGCTGGAATACAGCACATAGAAAAGCTGCTATACAAACATTAGCATTTACACCACATAGAGGCATTTCTTATTTTTTGTACAGCTCACACTAAAAGAATAGCAACTTGTGCATTTTACACACACTCACAGCCGAAACTGTACAAACAGTGAACAGAAAAAGAGGGAAAAAGTGCTCTCATTTTTTTTCTATGGCTGTTTATGTGTGTGTGTGTTTGTGTGTGTGTCTAAATTTTTGGCAGGCAGTGTAACTAGCAAGTATCAGTCTCATCCTTGTATCTGTTTCATCAGAGTAACAGAAAGACTCCCTGCTCTTCTCTCTGAGAGCAAATCCAGTGTTCTTGTACTCTTTTGCTGGGTTGTCTTGCTGAGACACTGTCTCCGGGCCTATTCAGAATCAGCAATGGAATCTCTCTGAGCCTCAACCTGACAAATGCGACATGTTACCTTGCCATTTATTTTCTGTGGCCCTCGTGTGACAAATGCACTTCAAGCTAAGATGCCGCTGAGTGCATGTTAATGGAGGTTTTTTTTTATGGCTCGGACTGTCCTTCCCTCACCCGCTCTGAGACATGCATACTGATGGAGGAGCTCATTCCATGGAGGCAAGGTCAATCTGGTGAAACGGAGGGGCTAAGTGAAATTGACACTGTTTTGGAATTGGGACATCAAACGCATTCCCCAGCGTCTTGTATGTAGAAGCAGTTTTCTTTTCAGGCCTGCGAGGCAGACACTAACACTGTGCTGAGGAATATGTTATCTGAGCAATAATTCAGTTCTAATGTGGACAACATGACAGTGGGAGAGAGATCACTGAATCACTGAAAACACAGTGCCCTAAAGAGCTGCGGCTCGCTTGCCTCGCATACAGTAACGATATCCTGCGGACATCCCAGTTTATTTGGGAAAAAACTTTGCTTTATTATGCGGCTCGTTGTTTACTCAGGGAAGCCTACTAAAGGTGCCTGGGGGGGCAGCAGCTGTAATTAGGAAAATGAGTATACAGGTGCATGGTTAGGATGACAGTCGGCACTCTGCATTCTTTTAAACAGAATGGATTCACATCACACTATTCTATATCAGATCTTATACCTAAAAGATGTAAATCTCTGATCTGACAAGAAAATAATCCGCTTGTCACGGTTCGGTCGGCGGCCATTAGTGATCGCCGCTTTTCAGTTTCTGTGTCTGTTTTTCTGTTCAGGTTCTTTTATTTTGACATCTGTTTGTTTTGTTCTGTAGTCACGGGTCTGTTATCGTCAGCTGTTTCTGTTAATGCGCTCCTTAGTTTCCCAGCTGCCTTGTGTTCACGTTCTGATTATGTTTGGTATTTAGGTCTGTTTCAGTTAGTTCATCCTCACGTGTCCATCACCTCATTTTCCCTGTTCCTGCCCCGTCTGGTTCCCATTTCTGGTTGTTTTATTTTCTAGTTATTATGGCCACCGTGCCTGGTTTCTGTTTGCTCCTGTTTTATGAATAAACACTCTCTGCATGGATCTTCTGTTTCCTGAGTCCTGCATGCTCCAAGGGAGTTCAGAGTCGTGGTCTCGCTGATTGCATCAAAACTCGTTAGCAAATTAATTATGAATCATTTGCAATTATTTAAATCATTCAGTGCTTCAAGAAATCTCACATTTCACCAAGATTGCCAATGACTCTATAACATTATAGAGTAGCTGACGTCAACCCTAACCAACACCTTTGGGATGAACTGGAACGGAGCCAGGCCTTCTCATCCAATATCAGTATCTGACCTCATAAATGCTCCACAAAATGAATGGGCACAAATTCCCACAGAAACTCCAAAATCTTGTGGAAGAAGAGTGGAATCTTTTACAGCTGTAAAGGGGGACCAACTCCATATTGAAGTCTGTGTATGTCTTGAATGAAATATCATTAATGTCCTTGTTGGTGTAACGGTCAGGCCTCCCAATACGTTTGTCCATACAGTGTAGTGAGCCAATCTGTCATCTAGATATGGACACTATTAGCACACGGCTTACTAATGTTATGTTGTGCCACAAGCCTGTGAATTTTCAGGCCTGATACAGAATCGACTCAGATTTGTTCCTTCTCGGGTTAAAACAACAGGTGTTGAATTCTTCCCACTGATAAGCCCTTTCTTTTTACTGTAGATCCTGATGCCTAATTTGTGAGAGAGATCAAAGCAGTGGTTAGTGCCTGATGATGAGGTTGTAAATAATCGTCACTGTTTTTAAAAAAGCCACCATGTTCAGTTCAAGCTGTGCGCTTGAATCACCAGCTTTTCATTGTTTAAGGATCAAGCAGTACATTGCTCCCGCTGGGCAGTGCCACTTTGTAATAGAGTGTGACAAATGTTTTCCCACCAGATGGGACATAATACTAAATAGTATTTAAAAAAAGAAAGGGATCGTGATGCTTCTGCATAATGTGAATTAAATATCAGTTTTGCTGAATTATAATCTTTTTATGTCTTTGGTGTTTTTCCATCAAAAACAGCACAAAAATAACTGTTTTTAATAATGCCTTTAAGTCAATGTGTCCCTCAAGACATATGGCTTTAAATAAAAAAATGAGAAGCTTTGTAGCTAACCTCCCTGAACCGTAGGAGGCCTGAGAGCAAATTGTGTTTCATAGCCTAAACAAGATAATCCTTTGAGAGGTCTAGATCCAAAGTGCCATGCTGAGCACTGTCATCAGTTAAGCGGTCATTTATACACAGAGAACTATGTGCTGCTAATCGGACAACAGTCCTCTGTGTTCGACATGCCCTCTTTTGGTTGAAAGCACTGACCTCCCTTTTAACAAGAGCCTTTCATGCTGACACGCCAGTTATTTGATTGTCGCTTTCATTGCGTTTTCAGTACCAAGGCAAAAAGCTACATTGCATGCATTTTTCAGTTTCATTATTTTTTAAATAGTCATTCATACATAGGACCCTCCTGGGAGCAAGGACTCATTAGGACTCTGTGCCCTAAGGAGTTGGACATTGTACATACATACACGCCTGCTCAGCATCAGCATAAGGATATTTTTATGCAATGATTCTACTGCTGAATCAGGTTATTAAATACAAATAGAAACGTGAATGCAATTTGCAAATCTTGAACTGTGCTCCCAAACAGAAACTTTAAAAAAAAAAAGGTAAAATATTAATAAATTGTACGGTCAGGTGGTTGTCCCTCCAAAGCTGCTGGTGCTGTCAATCATGTAGCAGTATTAGACAACACAAATTATTTTTAGTGTGTGATTGCATCAGTGTTCACTTAAGTTTTATTTATATTATTATTTTATAGCTGGAATTTGGTGCCTCTTCTAATCCTAAGGTTTTTGAAAAAATGGCATGGTTCTAACATTAAATTGTCATATAATACAGATGTCTCCAAACACTAATTTTATGGCAACCATGCATGCATACTTTGCATTTTCTTGTAGAAATGCATCAGGTTTGGGCTCTTTTTTACACTCTGCACACTGTACAACTGAATACATTAAGTTTTAATAGTTGCTTTATATTTTGAATAGTTATGCTATTGGGATGGATTAGATCATTTACAGTCAGTTAACTCATATCGGAAGAATGAATACAGTGGGTTGCACTATCGCCTTACAACAAGAATGTCAGTGGTCCAATTCTGTGGGGAGTTTGCATGCTTTCCCTGTGTCTGCATGGGTTTCCACCAGGTACTCTGGTTTTCTCCCACATTCCAAAGACAAGCACATCAAGTGGATTGAGGATATGAATCGTGTGAATGTGTTTGTCTGTGTGTTTACCCTGAGATGTCCAGAATCCAGGTGACCTGTCCAGCCATCTTTTGGCTTATGACCACAGAGACAGGCTCCAGCACCCCCACAGACCTGGTTAAGCAATGTGTTTCAGATAATGGGTGAAGTATATTTATATGCTAGAAGTGTACAATAGCTCACCCTTTGCTATATTTCATGTTTTGGAACCATTAATGATGATCTAAACATCCCATTGTGTATGTCAAGGATGAAAATACAGCCACCATCACTTTTTGTAAGCCTTTTCAAGGGTTGTTAACTGCTACACCTTAGCTACATGATCAAATTCACCTTTTGAATTAAAATCCAGTGGCTCGGCAGTCAGTTGCGTCCTTCACCTCCTCTAAATGAGTAAGGGAAGAAATCCATTCAGCATTGATCCTGTCCTCCAGGTCGTACAGGTTAAGTTCTTGACCAATGGGTCAGGCAACAGTGGACAAACAAACTAACAACACCTTGTAATCAAGTCTCAGGCTACTTGACTCCACAATCAATGCCACCTTGACTGCCTGTTTTCACATATCAGTGTCGCAGGACTCCACTGGCATGAAGACTCTGAACTGTCCTTGGCTATTCTCGGAGCTACTATCTGTGGGTCGGTTCGGAAATGGATAGGAAAAAACACTGGGAACTCCCATAGCGTGGGATGGACAGATTTAGTGGGTCTTAATGTCTGTGACAATTTCCAAGCAAGTAACTGCACTTATAAAGAGCATCTGCAAATGTTTTGCAGCTTCATTCGACCAGCACATTACAGTTCATAACTCAGCTATCCAAGTACCACGTAAAGCAATAACTCTGCCGTAAAATGAAGCAAACAAAAATGCAGAAACGAGAATGGCATAGAATAAAAATGCAAATGAGAATAGAGTATGTGAGGGTTATTTGTTTATTTATTTTGTGCTGGCTTAAATACATACCATCCTTATTTATAGCCTCTATAAACACTCTCTAATGACTGATTTCTGTCAAGTGGGGAGGAAGTTGGGCCCCTCCCCTCGCTGTTTACATTTATTGTAAGGTTCAGCAAATTTATGAGCTGACCTAATTTCCTGCCACATTTGTTTATCTGATGGTTTTCACTTCAAATAATTGCAACTTGACTCGCATCTCTAATTTCCCATTTGCTAATAGCAAAGACTCACAGGCAGAATGTGGCAGGTGTCAGGGGAAATGTGTTTCTGCATAATGTTGTAGGACAGAGAACAGGGATTATCATGTTAGTCATGTAAAGGGCCTTTAATATTTTCATGGGAAAAGTAAGTGAAGTGTAGGTCTGTCACTATCAATTACAACAGTCAGCCACCACATTAAAAACAACTGACAGGTGAAGTGCATAATATTGATTATCCTCTAACAATGGCACCTGTCAAGGGCTGGGGTACATTGAGCAGCAAGTAAACAGTCAGTTCCTAAAGCTGATGTGTTGGAAGCAGAAAAAACAGGCAACCATGGGAACAGGATTTGAATGATTAAGACAAGACAAAGACAGTCCTTTATAGCAAAGGCCTCATTCAGCAAGATAATGCTCCCTGCCACACCACATAAACTGGTCTGGAACGGTTCAAGAAACATGACAAAGAGAGACGTGGCCTCCAAATTATGCAGTTCTCAATCCGATGCGATGCAGTGAAGTAAGGAGGTGGGTGCATCATGATGTGAGGGTGTTCATCATAAAGAATAATGGTAAATACAATAAACATCAAGGGATATACGTTCCAGGAGATATTAAGGAGAAATTTAACCTCATTGGCCAAAGGTGTTTGAACAAGACAACAATCCTAAGAATACAGTCAAAATAACACTGGATGTTAAAGAAAGTGATGATGCTTGCATGACATCTCAGGACATACCATATCTTCCGTGTGTGGTCAAGAAGAAAGACAAACAGGGTAAACAAACAGGGTAAAGGAGGGAGATTTGAATGTACCCCTCTATACATGCATTCACGAACAGAGTGGCAGTATAAACACCACACGGCTTAGTTACAGAAGCAGCATCTTATACAACTACCTTCTGAGATTAAGATATTAACTAAGACTCACATTAATATTTTAATGAATACGTGTTTAAATGAACATGTCTGTAGGCAATTTGGAGTAATCTACATGATTTAATAAATATTACAGTGAAGATAAAGGTGAAAAGTAGGGCTGTCAGTAGATTCAAATATTTAATCGCGATTAATCTCATGTTTGCCAAAGTTAACTCGCGATTAATCGCACCTTTAAGTCTGTACTAAATATTTATCTTTATTCATGACAAAAGTGGAATAACACTGTAAAAAAGACTGTAAACAAATAAGGGGATTTTTAACCACAGCGTTCTCTTTAAAACAGTCACACAGCTGAAGTTCAAATATTTCTGTAAAAACATTAATGTAATCAAATCAAATATAAAACCAAAGCTATT
>JBBPCW010000133.1:10137864-10148698 GCA_037974425.1 Phenacogrammus interruptus
TTTTTGCGGGGGTCAGATGTCCCATTACTTTTGTCTATATTAAATAGCTCAGCGCTGGTGTTCAGGGGCGGACTGGCAATCTGTGCGTTCTGCAAAAAGGCCCAAGATACAGCCGAGATGCACATACCCAACCTGGTAAAGAAAGTCCCAGTCCGCCGCTGCTCTCGTTACTTCGGTGAAAGCACCGACTTTCAAAATAAAGTGATTTTAAAAACCTGCGTTAACGCGCGATAAAATAATTGTCGGTGTTAAGTAAATAATACGCTAATGCGATAATAACGCGTTAACTTTCCCAGCCCTAGTGAAAAGTCAAGACTCTTGGGTCAAGCTGAACTGTGATGTCAGCAAGAAAGCTTCTGTTCCAAAAGCAGGTTGAACATACTCCCAAGAATGGGAGTCCGTACTTTGTACTGACGAATATCCCTTGACAAACATACAAAATCTCGTCCACTGGCCACTTTATCAGAACAGCCTACTTTTTATTTCTCTTACAGGCCATTTTATGATGATTGTAGCCTCTCTGCAATGGGACAATTTATCAACCACCCATTAATGCAAGGAACCACTATAGGACCACCATTGACCAGATAAAAGGCTTGTTCGACTTAACATGGCACTGTGCAGATGGATCGATACCTGGCTCGGTATGGTGCATGCAGGTTAGCTTTTCCGTCTAACTCTCGTCAGCACCAATGGTGCATCATGTTGACACAGGCTGTTATATGGCTGCAGTTCCAGAGCTATGCACTAAGGTGCCTCACTGCACAAGCTGAGAGACGGCTTGAATATGACTGGGCCTAGTGCTCATTTGGCAAGAAACTCCTCTGACAACGAAGTGGATACATTAAATGCAACATCTGTGTAGTGTTAATGTTATTAGTGTTAGTTTTATTTTGCCATATTAAACTTCAAATAACTGTTACATGTGATGTGCTGCTTCTCAGTATTGTATGTCTTCATCCACTAATCACATGATGCTTATAAACAAAATGCAGATGGGGCTAAAGTGCCTTAATGACATTTTTAGAGACATCTAACAAGAGGCCTATGAATTGGAAAGGCTCTCTCTAACCTGATTTGGAAGTGATGAGCCACGCTTGTTAGGATGTAACAGTCCCATTTGTAATACAATAAAGGGAATAAGAGATTGCTCTCCAAAAAAGCTCGGGCTTAATTATACATAATTAGACACGTTGTTGTTGGAGAGCTGATACACAAGACCAACCCCTGGGTAAAGAGAATAATAACTGTGGAAAAAACAAAAAAAAAAGCTTCGACATGCTAATATTAACAGCCCACGGAAAAGTTATATAAAATTACACAGTTACTGTACCAAGTCCTACGGGTTATGAATGCTGAATGTGGAAAGACAGTTGTCAAGAGAAAGACGCAGTGGCTGGGGAATGCAGTTTTATGCCTGAAAGATCAAACCCACTCAAACTGAATACATCTAGAACTGATATTGCTGGAGCTCTGAGGTGTTTCTCGGTCGGTTCGTATGCTCTTACTGAAGAAAACCTGTGACAATCCTGCTCCTGTATGAGTTAATGATGACAAAGCATGCAATGTTAAGCAGGATCAGAATAAGAACACTAATGTTATTCCACTTCTACAGTAAGTGGTGTGTATGAACGTACAATACAGACTGCAATCGGACAGAAAACTTTTTTAATTATTCTTTTGGCTCTGCATTCTAGAACACTGGATTTGAAATAATATAGTGATTTGTGAGGATTAAAGTGCAGAATGTCAGTGCAAAGCAGATGCTTTCGTTTATTACAGTCTTTTTCTTACTAATAAGAGTCAAAGAATGTCAGATGGCTATATGGCTCTGTATTTTTTTCTGCCTGACCTATAAAGATCACCAAATATAATAGCTTATTAACTATATAGCTTATTAACTTTTTAGTTTTTAGTCTAAACCAAATACCATCAATCCATTATCTGAATTGCTTATCCTTAACCGGAGTTAAAGGGATCAAATCCAGGCGGTAATAGAGCGAAGCAACACTATGGATAAAACCTTCTTGCTGATTTACTTTTGTGGACAATGGTTGGTCAGGTTTCACTTTCTGACCCTGTCTATTGTTGTTTTAGTTGTGCGTTTCATGGTTGTCATTCCATTAGTATGTAAGATAAACATTAAAGCTTAATCCATCAAGCTTCAGTTTTAATATAAACTGTTTTAATCAAATGTGATGTCAGTAAAGGTCCTAACAAATAACGCTTGTTAGGGAAATGCCCTATACATGTTTTTGAAGGCTTATGTCTGTCGTCATGAAAGGCTTTTGTACGTGTTATGTAGCCTTATGAATACACTAAAGTGTTTCCCACACATTTTAGTGGCAATAAATGTAGCTTGGTTTTTAGTAGTTAACAACCTTTGACAAGTATTTTATTGCTATGATTACAAATAGCTTTATTTTTGCCATTTTTATGGGGGTTGAAAATCGCAATAATTTCTGGGCCAGTTCCCCTGCCAAAGTTGACACTGTGTTTACTCAATCCCTTGTCCTTCTGGGGACTCACCTAACACACATCAATTGAGCTATTAAAGTAATAGAATGACCCTTAATATAGCACTGGGGGTTCCCTTGAGAAATGACAAGGCCAAGTGGATGAGTGCTTGTTAAAACTGGCATTAAAATGGATGGCTCATCTCATTTATCTGGTCTCAGACCAACAGCCATTTCATACACCTTTTAGCAAACTATACCCTTTCCAGTGTGTTCTTGCTTCTTGTTTTAAACTGTTTTTTTTCTGCACCTCATGTCTATATTTTAAATTCTTTTGTTCTTGCTTTAATAGCTTCAGCATGGTTTTTGGCCACATCTGGAGACAACAGAGAGAGAGTCCAGATGTAGAAATCAACCCTAGACCTTTTGTCGGTCCTCTTGTGCATAACCAGATGATGTGGTGACCCACAGTTTGCCAGTGAACAACAGAAAAGCCAGATATTCAATTAGTTATCGTCCAGCGAAATGTATAATGGCAGTGATTTCTATATGTTCCACCCATACTCTTAAAGCTGACTTTTTCAGTTTTAGCATCAGAGTCAACAAATCACTGGTTCGTGTGCAGAAGTAAAGAACCAACACAACAATATATACTCACCATCCAATTATTTATGGCCTGCACTGTATTTGGAGAATAACAAGCCCGTGCCAAAACTAACTGTTATATATAAACTACTACGGAAAGCCTATAGGCTAGGATTATTTGCTGCATTCTATTGCTCACACTATTACAGTTACTTGTACTAAATGTAAAGCTAAGCCAGTGGTTTGAATTTCCTGTCAATGAGCACAGAGAGAGAGAGAGAAAATCCTATATGCATGTGTCTGTATGTAATCCCAGACTGCAGGTACAGTTGAGTGAGAGAGAGAGAGAGAGAGAGAGAGAGAGAGAGAGAGAGAGAGAGAGAGAGAGAGAGAGAGAGAGAGAGAGAGAGAGATGACAGCAGTGTGGGTGAGAAAAAGTAAAGCTATACTGACAGCTGTTTTGTTCCACAGAGGTGCAGTATGCAAATGTTACCCACAGCAGAGAGGCACTGAGCCATGCAGTCTAGAGAATGTTTCTCTGCCAAGCACTTTATGTCTCTTGGTGTGGTGCATTTTCATTAATTTACTTAGCGGAAAATAATACGAATACGGGCTTGTTTTAACAGTGATGCCTGCTGGTATGCCACTGACTGATAAAAATGTTTTTTTTTTTTTTTTAATAATTATTATTAACATTTTGGAATGACTGTTGTATTCCTTAAGAGTGAAAACATCAAATCTATGCATTTTTCTAAAAACATGCTTGTGTATGAAGGTTGCTACAAGGCTACTGTTTGAAGTTAACAAGTGATGGAAGCTTATATCTATCAATTACTGTGTGCAACCTGCATGTCTAAATCAGCGCACCTTTTTGTTTACTAGTCTTGTCTGTGGGGCTTCAGATCATTTACACTGTCATATTTGGTCCCTACTGATTTATCCTCTGTATGTCACACATAATTGGTGCAGATATTCAAACAAATTATAGTGTAATCTGAATGATAATATGTGTTTTTTTTTTAAGGAAAAACAACATCAGCAGACCCTGTGCGAATAAGTAATTCCCAGCTACTCAATGGCCCATTTAACCAAATCAGTTGACTAGAAATACCAAGACTTAATCAGTGCCAGCCCTGCTTCATATACACATCACTTAAACAAAATGTTGCCAGCAATGAGAAATAGGCTATACCCCTATGCTGCCATCTAAAGGGATTATAACTGACCATTCTGTTATACGTAAACACACCAAAGCACAAAGTGTGAACAACACAAAATTCTTCCATTGCATTTAATCCATTCACCAAGTGAAGCACCCCAGAGGTGCTTAGCAGTTCCCTAATTCTGGAGGATATCAAAATATATAGAGAGAATATATGAGTGGAGAACGGGTTACACAGCTATTCTAAATCTCAGTGACTTCAGAGAACTACAGTGAGAACCATTATCTCCAAATGGAGAAATCTTGGAGAAGTGGTGAATCTTCCCAAGAGTGGCTAGCCTACCAAAATTTCTTCAAGAGCACTTAATGCATAGTGCCCCATCCGCATTCCTTTGCATGCTTTCAGTTAAGCCAACTTCATGGCAGCAGTAGGTGGACATGGCCAGTTTATGCAGCTAAGAGTGTTTGTAAATTAATATTGCTAATTGAATAATTTAGCAAAATGAAACTATTCTGATTGGATGGTGATTGGAAAGCAGGAGTTTTCAGTAGCTTCAGTAGCAAGCTAATTGGATAACATTAAAACATTAAAGCAATGAAATTTTGAACCATTTCACAAAATTTTCGGCTAAACGGCATTAACTCCGCCACCTGCAGAGGACAGCTGCCAATAGGAGGTGATAGATGAGGTCAGACATATATCTCCATATTGGTCTCTCCTGCTGTCATTACTAGATTCACCTGTCACTAACTTCCTTAAACCCAGGCTGACTGGAAACGTTTTGTCCATTCACCCACCAGACTGAGGTAATGCAATTATCTGGCTGTGCTATCTAAAGTTGGAGCTAAAGGCAACATGTACATGAGTACAGAGACTATCCTGTTTGATTTGATGCTTGTGGATTTTGTCTTGAACCTGTAAATACAAACCAGAGTGAAATATGATCTTCTTACACCTGCTTTCCTTTGTTTACATGCAATAAAGCTCTTTGATTTACTCCTGGAAGTGTGCCTCTGCTTCTGGTGCCAGCCACCAATCATGACAGCACCATGTAACACAAGATAAATTATACTCTATTGTTCTACATTGTTGATAACTGTGACGGCCCTCTGAAATCCCAGTTTCGCCCCTTTATGTAGCCTACCAAGTCAAAGGTCTAGCAACTGAAAAGCAGTCTAACTGAAGTTAACACAAGACTATTTGATTTCAATAGAAAAAGAAAGGGACATTATACAATACATTTGCAGGCTTGTGTGATGATGGTGCAAAAACAAAAGCATCAAACTGCCATGTAGTTTTTGTCTCAAACTCTTTTGCGTGTATCTATCCAAAATGATGCAAATGAAATAATTGAACAAGAAGTTTTTTTCTCATGACAAATAACTTTCCAAGTAGGGTCAATACCCATGTCAGTACTACGGCACAAACAGAGAGCTTTCAGTAGAGCTTTGTTGGACAACTTTTCCTGTTTCCCACCTGGCTGTGGGCTGTGTCCCATCATTATAACTATAATTAGAATTAGATTGCGAGCCAAGCATCCTCGTCCAACATCAGTGCTTGACCTCATGAATGCTCTGCAGAATGAATGGGCACAAAATCCCACAGAAAAGGGGGACCAGCTCCATGCTAAAGTATTTGAATGCAATGCCATTAAAGTCCCTGTTGATGTAATGCTTAGACATCCTAATACTTGTGTCCATATAGTATACTTTAACTACTCATTAGCTACACTGGCCTAAGGGCAAAATCAAAGAATCAAACATTATCTTTGCTGATCTACACTACACTGACTGCATTAAGTATGAGGGGAAAACTGCACATGTTAGATTTTTGGCACAAATATGCCTTTAAAGCCATGCTTCCAGGGGAGGCATAGCTCTTTCCCTTTAAAGAGCTAACAGTCGTCAGTATTTCCACACAGCTGGTTTAACAAGCTCTATTGCTCCAGGTTCAGCCGTATGCTGCGTTACATCTTGCAGAGCGGGTCGAAGCAGAAGGCGTCCGTATCTAATGGCATGAAACGAAGGCTGTAGGAGAGGTAATTGTCACCACTTTGGTGGCAGTGAAAGTTAATTACTGACTGAATTGGTGAGCATGAGTCAGTGTTTTTTCTCCCCCAACTATTTTTAACAGCAGCACTAAAAGAGGGCTGTTTGGGACCAGTGCACCTTTAACTCCAGCTTGGTATTAGTAACTGAAAAGCTGAGCAGGCACTGATTCATTCTAACATGGTGGCCTTGGCTGCTTAATGAATTCTGCTCTACCTCAAAGGAAGGTAAAGCACTGGTTACCGAGGCGCCCGGAGGATGAGGAAAGATGAGGTGCGTCGTGGCCTAATGCTGGCGTTCATCACTGTAATTGACTTCACTAAAGGGCACCGTTTTGCCAATGAAGACTGATGGAGATCTTTTCTATACTTGTTGCCATATTTTAAATTTGAAATGAAGGTAAAATTAAATCTCATTGTGCACTTCTCTCAGCTGGCATATCAAGCATGTCCGAATAATTGAGTGTTAGGCAACAAAACTGGGTAGCTCAGATTGTTGTTTTCAGTCCAAGAATGGGATGCATTTGATCTCATGTCCAGTTTATTTCCAAGGGACTGCACCATCTGTGCAGGGGCTTCATCTGTAATAAACAGAGAGCGAAATCAGCCCGTTTCCGGCTTTGGGTTCTAAAGTGGATATAATGATCTGGCGAGTGCAGAATGCAGTTGAAAATGTTTAAAAGTGGCTCTTCAGCAGCACTCACTACAGGCCTGGTTCCAAAACAAAATCATTGAGGACGCATTAAAAATAAATTAGGTTAGGTTCGGTCAGGTCAGTTGGTCATTGTCCAAAAATGTGTTGGGCTGCATTCAAAATTCATACTCTCACAGTCTGCTCCTACATTTTATCCTGCATTTCCTCTTCCTTCATTTGATTCTTCTTATTCTATTACTGTTCAATTGCCTTGAAACAGCTTTTTTAATTGGATCACATACTCTTAATGTTGACAGGATTTAGCAAAGAGGTCCATGAGGCCCACACTAGTGCGGAAAATGGGGAAAAATGCACATGGATTCAGGAATGTAGCTACGAACAGATTTACATGCCTTTTGCTAGGCCTAAAATATTATGTGTTAGATGCTACATGTTCTATGTAAAGAAAGAGCTTTAGTATTAAACAGATAAAACCTAACATCTCACTATAACAGCAAATCATGGAAAATGTTTTCAAACTAAAACAACCAGGGTGTTGTTTGAAAGCTCTGTTTCCTAATTTCAACAATTTTACTTGCAAATTATTTTAGATTGTTTTATAATTGTACTATAAATAATTGATCTGCGATCTAATGATGCTGCACTGTTTCAGCATGTTTGAAGATAAGCCAGCTCTGGGTCAGCTTTTTTGAACTTGAACTTGGATCAGATTCAAAACAAGTTCAGGCTGGTTCCAGGCAGAATTTTGGCTGAGGTTGGCTGTACATCTAAAACACAATGTTATGTATGACTGTAACAAAGTTCTTAATTCTTAGAAGCATTTCTGTAAACGAGATGTTAGTATAAAGAACCCACTCCACACAAAGATTTTTGAACACTGAACACTAATTCAAGTGTTTCAAAAGTTCCAATCACTGTGCCATAGCCTGAACTGTCAGATTCTGGGTTAGGGATGTTCAGAGAGCTACGCTCATCAGATCAAATGAATGTGTATTTGTATACAATCCAAAGGTGAGTGTGGTTTAAACAAGTAATGATTGGAATGATGTGAAAATGGGTACATTTACTTTACTTACCAAAGAAGATTGCAGAGATTGCACAGAAATGATAATAAAAAGCTTTAAAAAAAAACCACTACAACATCCAAATGTTTTGGAACAAGCATGCTTAACTCTTCTCAGACTCTGTACAGACCTGGCAACTTTCAAATCTCTCTTCAAAACCCTTCTCTTCAAATCTGCTTGTGGCCTCTAACCACTGTTATTTTACATGTGTGTGTTTACCTGGTCCCTTTCATTTGTTCCTACTTGTGTTGCCTACCTATGTACATTTGGTTTTTGATTGTATGTAAGTGTTTTTAAATTCTAAACTTTTTAATTCTATGTAAAGCGTCTTTGAGTATCTTTGAGAGCGCTCTATAAACAAAATGTATTACTATTATTATTATTATTATTATTATTATTATTATTGTTGTTATTGTTATAATAATTATTATTATTATTATTAATAATAATAATAATAATAATAATAATAATAATAAAAGTATTTAAAAATATCAAACTGCACAAAATTAAAAAATAATAAATTACAAAAGATCATTTAACCTATGCCATAAACGTATGGAATTTTAATGTCCTAATTTTATTTTCCTTAAAGCTCGGTTGAAGGTGCAAACATTCAAACTGAGGGTGCAAAACACCTCTGTAGATCAAGGCCTGTCTCTGCATAGCCTGACTCAGACTTAACCTCCACCACTGAATCAGATCAGGCTAATCCGGGTGGGCCTTAGAGGCCACATTCGATCAGAGAGCACAAACGAGCACAAAAGTACTAATTGGAATTATAAAAAGGGCTTCTCGCTTAGGAAAGGTCACCACAATGCATTCCGGTTGCCTTACGGCATGCAAGGCACTCACACACAGATAATGAGTCTGGCCCCATTGAGGGTATTAGTGCAGTTCTGTCATTATCAGATTAACACGCAACAGGAGTAGACCCTCAGACAGAAAGCAAAGCAAAGAAGCCAACGAAGACTCCATTAGTAATTGGAGTCACCTTTTTGTTATTTAATTGATTTGTTTAATTAATTCTGAAGTAGATAAATCATGTACACAGTGCTCTATACGACTATTAAATGGCAAATGGTTTGTTTGCATTCAAGGATGCTGCCAGTGCTCTATGCTAATATGGAAGAAAGATCATTTATTTTCAAGGCTTTAATGAATAAGAGGAGCTCATCAAGAGAAGCCAGAGAGTCTTTTCATTATCTTCTGTCCATTTCTATTCATCATTTGCACTCAAATACATCACCATGTCAGAGAAAATGTTCTGTATTGTTGTATTTTAGTTTCAAACATTCATTACATGGGCCACCTCATGGAGTATGTTGATAAGGGATTACAATGACATGCTGCATATTCAGGGCCATTTTTTGCTATACACAATGTAAGCAGTCTCTAAAGGCCTGACAAAAAATGGTATTAACATAATGTTTCATTTTTGGCATCCGTGTTGCCTTACTTGCTATTAACAAGTTACCTATAGAAGGATATTTTGAATGTCTGTGTTACCCCAACAACAGCACCAACAAAATTTAGAAAAATAAGAATTGGCTTGGGGGAGGGGGGGGGGTCTGGGGGGTGATTTACATCTAACTGTATCTGTGATGTGACATTTTATGTGTAGTGATTCATTATTAATGGAGTCTAGCTTTTAAAAAAGCCTATCTTTGTGCACTTTGCAGTCAGTATTAGTTGGGTTGGGTAGATCCTGCTCTTATTCACAGACACATTGCCAAAAAACTATGAGTGGCATAGAAACACAAATATGAGCATTTTGATTTTGCTTGCACTGAGAGTCATATACAGTCAAATTATGAACATGTTTTCAAATATCATTTGCTTTATGAGAATTATATATTGAGCCTATAACTGTTTGTACCAGATCTTCAGAAAATATTCCCCAGTACTTCAGTAACTATTTCATATTCTGTTCATTTGCTATATTGTGCTAGCTTCCTGCAGTCAATAGGTAGTGGAAGGCATTATTAACATTTAAAAATGAACACAGACATTTGGGTACATCACTAGCCTTGTGTATGCACTTTTTATAGCTTGAAGTATCTGTGGTTTAAGCTCAGTGAGACCTAGGATTATTTCCTATTCAAAAGAATATGGGAGTGGGTAGGCGGCCCTCCAGCCTCCTGTAGGATGCCGCTTGAGACATCATAATGTTCTAAAATGACCCTGTGGATATTCAGTCTGATGGTTCTCAGAAAGCATGTGGAAGAGGAAGCAGCAGAAGAACAGAACAGATGCCCAAGAACTCCAATAGAGACTTCAAATCAAAGCAGAATATCTCTCCTGATTTCCAAAGTTTTTGGAATCCACCCCACCCCAAACTGAATCATCATGCCACATATTCAAAAGATGTGCGTGGGGAGGGGGGCACCTACTTTGCTCCAAAACTCCCTGTTCCCTTGTTTTATTCATGATCAAGGTCACATCCTTGTTCGTGTGGCAAAAAACAATGAGTTTATTTGGAAATGATTTATGCCAACAGAATATTAAAAAACGTTTAGGATTCGACTTTTTTCTTCCCAACAACATATTCAGTTATTTTTTATTTTAGATATTTTTTTCATTTGGTCCCCACACAAATCAATCCTAAAAGGTTAATTAAGCAGCACCATTTGAGTTTTAGCTTCAAGGAGTATCAAGCTTCTTTTCAGACCCAAACTGTTGCTTTGATAGCTTGTTTAAGCCTCACAGTTTCTTGTGTCTGACATTTCATTAGCTGCATAATTAAGCTACTTGATGAGACCGACTTTTGTTCTCAGTGGAAATGCTCTGATGTTCTCTGCTCTTTACACACACACACATATATGCATATATATATATATATGTGTGTGTGTATATATATATATATA
>JBBPCW010000133.1:10166732-10180333 GCA_037974425.1 Phenacogrammus interruptus
CAAAGCAACTTATAAGAGCTGCACACTTATGGGAACTCCTGCTGCAGAGTTGGCAAGAAATTTCTGCCGAATGAACATTGAGACACTGTACCGCTTGAATTTCAATACAAACAAAAATGGGGTGTTCTAAAACATTTGACCGGTAGTGTATATATGGCAATGTATCTTTTAACACAAATTTTAAGGTAAACACGGATCAAAAATATGCTCTTTATTGTTCTTGTTTTATATTGTATTGCAAAATTAAGTTGCTGACAATTCCCAGCCCAAGTCTAGACATACAGTGTATCTTGTATAATGATTATATTCTGATGCCCAGTAGGGAATGTTCAGTTGTTATGAGTAGTGTATGCTTGTATGAATTTATTATTGCATTTAACACTAGTGTGTGACAAGGGAAGTCTCCGCCAACCCTCTTCAACAGCATGCACATACCCGAGGGCAAGTAACTGCCAAAGACACCAAGGACTAACCTTCTGAGAACCTAAATATGACATGCTTTATGAATTCATGTATTAACATTTTACAACATTTCTACAGTGCTTTATAATACACGTAGACAAGCAGTGCCAATGGAATGGGACGCTCCGGAGCAGCCACGCATGAGTCTGAGGTCACCGATGTACAATGCCAAGCACCGTCTAGAGGGGTATAAAGCCCTCCATCACTGTGCTGTCGAAGAGTGAAACCGGAATGATGGAGCTCCGTCTGAAACCTTTGGAATGAATTGGTGCACGGAATTAGTCATCTATCATCAGTACCTGACCTCACTAATGCTCTTAAGAGTGACCACAATCAAATCTTCACTCAAATGTTTCCTCTAGTGTAAAGCCATCCCAGAAGGGCAGAGGCTGTTACTGCAGGAAAAAGGAGGAAAAACTGGATGAAATGTCTACCAACTTGTTATTTATGTTAGTTATTTCCAGGCATAATGGTGGAGCAAATTCACCACTACTCAGCACAGCCATTCCTGTGAATTGTTCCTCTAACTTGACAGTGTATTGAGATGCTTTATAGTACCTAAAGACTGTTTTGGAACTGTTATGTATCTAATGTTCCGATTTGTCCTTCCCAGAGGAGAGTTTAAAATAAAAGCAAGCAGCCAGCAAGAGTGAATTTGGGTAGTGTTTCTCTTTTGCAAATGCAGGCATTCTCTTCTCTCTGCCAGCTCTCATCACTTTTGCACCGGCCAATCTTCCAATGTACTTTTTAATCAACACATCCTGAAATGCGTTCAAATTTCAGACCTAATAATAGTAATAATAATAATAACTACATGCATTTCTGCAAGAAAATGTGAAGTGTGATTGTGTGCTTCACAACATCCAAACAATGATTTTATGGGCAAAAAATGTTTGCTTAAAAAAAATCTTCTCTCACTGTGGGGTATGAATGCACCAGCAAGCCATTTATGGGTAAAGACACTTGAAGATGTAGGGTTTATTATTTATAATTAAACCAAAACAAACAGTGACACATTTTTTATAACTGACCTGAGCTTTAGTGTCTTGACATCTTTTTGCTTTATGGGTCTGCTGTGTGTTTTGTGTTTGCTTCTTTGAATTTGTATTTTTTATTGTTTTTTAGCTTTGCTGCTGCCATATCCACACCATTACAGATGCTCTCTCTAAAACACATTTTGATGGCCACTCGACCAGCCTTTCTCTCTCTCTCAAAAGTTATATACACACGCACTGCGACTGTTTAAGGACCAAATTCCACAGCTGGTCTGAGTTTTTCCTGTATTATTGTCTGCCTTACAATTGTTCCTTAGTTCAGCCCCTTGGTATATTAGTTGGTTAATCCTTAGTTTCAGTTATGAGAGCATACCCTCACTTATGTCTCTGTCTATGTTGCTTTCTTTATATTGTATAAATTCATATTCTTGGTGTTCTGTCTTGTTTTGTTTTGTATTGTAAATAAATCACCGATAGTATGGCAGTCTGCGCCTGTGCCTAGTTCTACTGCTTTTTATCCGTACAAAGCCTCAGCATGACAGAATGCTCTCATCTCCATGGCACAGCAGACTGGACTATGTGTCTGGGAAACTCTGCGCTTGGTAATCGCAGGACCCGGAGTAAAAGGGGGTCGACTGGAATGAGCCCTCTGGAGTAGAATGGGCACGTTAGCTCACAGGAAGAAGAGCTAGCGTTCGGCTGGAGTGACCGACCAGAGGACCAGCCTGTGGTTTTTGATCTGCGGGGGGTTCTGGCAGATCTTCCCATCGCCAGTTCTAATGGGAGCCCTCGGAGGCAGAGGGGATCCTGGACTGGACCCAAGATGGCGACCCCTATTTTCTGTTCTGTCTTGTTTTGTGTTGTAAATAAATCACCCTGAGTATGGCAGTCTGCGCCTGTGCCTCTTTCCACTCAGAATCAGAATCAGAGAACTTTATTTATCTCGGAGGAAATTGTTCACATCACGACTGCACACTCACACAAGACAGAACAATACAGAATAAAATACCTGAATATATAATAAAATATACTCAGACTAGAAATATATTAAGAAAAGAAATAGTACAACTTACCCAAAATAAAAATGTCCTTTATAAAATACCCATACTCCTTCTTATCCGGACAAGGCCGCAGCGTGACAAATCTGGTTCCTTAAAGTTTACAAACAGTAAAGCAGACAAACACCAGCATCTTCTGTAACACCATTTACAGAAATGGGAAATCAGATGACAGGATCAAGAAGTGGGAGAAGAGGCATAACACTGATAGAAAAGATCCATATTTAACTGAGTTTCAAAAGAAGAAAGAGAGAGCGTATTCTGGAGATTCAGAGAATGAGAATTCCATCCTTTGGGGCAAGCAGGAATGTATTAGTGGAGTAAATCAAAGACATACGGAAGGGCAGAACCATGCAGAAGCAGCTTGTACTGAATTCTGTATGAAATGGGTAGCCAGTGAACTTTTGGTATAAGCGAGAACTCGAGCTACATACTGAAGCCTGTCTATGTTTTTTGTTGGATAACCAAAAAAGAGAACATTGCAGTAGTCAAGATGGGATTTCATTAAAGCATTTGTTGCATCCTGCATGCAAAGTGGGTAATGGATATGTGAAATATTAGCTGAAAAATGCATTTTTATTTAGAGCTGATGTAAAAGTCAAAGGTCAGTGAAGGAAAAAGAGGGCACGATGTTCAGTTTTCATTTAAATATAGATAGTCTTTATCTATATTTAAATGAAAACTGAACATTTTGAAGTGACAGCTTCAGTTAGTTCAGTTTAGTGGGAGATTTTGTGTGCATCAAGCTTAAGGAAATTTGATGTCAGACACTTTTTAAGTTATGAATACAGGCTCTAAGAGAACATGAGTCAGCAGTGAGGCTGGTGAAGTTGATCTGGGTATCATCAGTGTAAAAGTGGAAACTGAGCCCATGACATCTGATAATGTGGCTGAGTAGTAGTATATAGATCATGAAGAGCAAATGGCCGAAGACAGATCCCTGAGGGACACCTTGCTTAATGAGTAGGAATCTGCAATAGGAAATAATTTGCTCCCTGTCAGTGAGATAAGTAAACCAGGTAAGAACAGTGTCATAAAGCCCAGTAACAGAGAGACAGGAAAGAAGAATATTATGATTAGCAATGTCAAAGGCAGAGCTTAGATCCAAGAAAAGGAAAATGGTAAGTGAACACAAGTCTGCATTCAATAAAAGGTCATTAGCAACTTGAAGAAGATTTGTGTTTGCGCTATGTGATGAGCACCTGACTGAAATAGCTCATAGAAATTGAAACGTGGGTTTGAGTTGCCATAAACGTTTCTAGAAGCTTAAAAATAAATGATAAATTTGAAATAGGACGGGGTAACAGCAGCATTTTTAGGTCAGCAGGAACAATACCAGTGACAAGTGAAGAAGTTGAGAAATGCATACAGAAATGGGGTGATGACAGTGTTTAAGGAGAATAGTGGAGTCTGTATTTAAAAGACAGGAAGATGAGCTGATTTTCCTGAGTAAATCTGGGACAGTGTCTAGACTAGTGAAGAAGAAGTTGTTCCGGACTGTTCAGAGGAGCATCATAAAATGGAGGAATGTTTGAGGAGAGGAGACTACAGTCGACCCCTAAAACGTGCAGGGTTACGTACACCCATGAATTTTGAGGGAAAAAACTAAATGTGTGATTGTAAAGAAAAATGCTTCTACATGCTTATTTAAATAGTCTAAACCCTAAATATGCCTCCAAATGTTTTTGCGGATTCCATGAATTCGCGGGCGGGTGGGGGGCGTGTCAGGTCTGGTATATGTCCATGTGTATGTATGGAAAAGTCCACATGCTGAACAAGACTAAAAGAATGCCTGTAGAATGTCTGTAAACTCTCAAGTCACTGGAGAGACAGCATCTAGGTGAATGCTGAAATCAGCAAGCAAAATAACAATGTCAGACAGAGTGCAAATCAAAGTAAGAATTTCACTGAGTTCAGAGAAAAACAAGGACAGAGATGTCTTGTTGGGTGGTCAACTGCAGGTAGTGTTTTACTGACAGTCTTGAACACCAGGTATTCAAAAGACATTACATCATGAGAGTCCATGCCTTTAATTACAGACAACCATAGCCAGGCCACAGCCTCTGCCCTTTTAATGAGACATAGACATGCACCTGTAACAAGACCTAGCATATTTAACTTAATATAGTCAATATTGTCTTGCCATGTTTCAGTTAGTAGGAGCATAACTACATTTTTGTCTGAAATGAAATCCCTGAGCAAGCAAACTTCATCAGTCAGCCAGAGTGTTAATGAGGGATATACTTGTGCCTGGAGGCACCAGATGACCAGATTTAGAGTCAGCATAGTGTGTGTTCATGCTTAATTACAGATGATTAAAATGTATCCCTCATTGAGGCTGTTGTTGGTCAGGCTAGTGATAGAAAAAGGTGAGTGAATCAATGAGAGCACAGTGAATATAATAAGGGCACTGGGGTATTCCAAGCACCTTGCAGAGATGTGGGATCAAGGTGGTTCCAGGCCCATAGCTGTGACGCATGCGTTTGAATCCCATAGTTATAGTAATAACTAGCCAGACAGAGATTGCTCTAATTACTTCCTGAGCAAATCACATGGCTGCTTAGCACTGAAAGCAACCAGAACACCAAACCAGAACCAAAACAGCCAGATCACCTGACTACACTGTGTTAGATAGAAACCTGCCATCCAGCAGTTTTCAGGAGGGAAAGTGAACTGACCAGACAAAACTGGCGAACAGAGTTAAACAAGAGAGTGGAAACTCACCAACCATGTTGAAAGGAGAAGAATGAGCAGTGAGAGAGCTCACATAAGGCCAGGGTGAGGCGGTGAGGTTAGGTAGAATCAAGAACGCTACTAAGGAATCCAGCATGGAGCAAATATAACAATACAGTGAGCGAAGGTGAATAATGCAGTCCAAAAAAGTTCACAAGCAGTTCATGGGTTTACAAGCAGAGAATATCAATTCAAAGAAGATATTCTTGCAGATAATCGGTCCAGTGTGGTGCCAGTGAGGCCAGATAAAAAGGAAGCATAGCTGTAACACACAAATGACAACTACAAATGAAATACTGGAGCAGAGACAACAACGGAACAAATGCAAAACATTATGGACAAAATATTATTAATGCAATCATACTGCTATATAATGCCTTTTGTTATTTTAAATACCCCATATCATCACTTTTCTGAAACTAAAATGTATACATCATTAAAGTTCCTAAACTAAAGTTGGTATGTTCTCCACACAGTGGAGTGGGTTTCCTCTGGGGTCTCTGATTTCTATCACTGTCCAAAGACCTGTGCGTCAGGAGAATTTGGATTCTAAATTGACCATAGATGTGAACAAATGGTGTGTCTGTGCACCCTGCGGTGGGCTGATGTCTCAACCAAGGTGAATCCCTGTTTAACATCCGTTGGTCCCCGGAATAGCTTCCGGGTACCCGTGACCCTTGTAAGGTTTAAATGGATACAGAAAATGAATGAATGAATGAATGAATGAATGAATGAATGAATTTTTTTATGTTTTTGGCATGTCACAAAACCAGTTTCAGTTCAGTATATATAGTTTGTGTCTGTCAGTGTACCCTCATGTGTCCATCGCCTCATTTTCCCTGCCTGTTTCCTGCCTTGTTATCCTGGTTAAAGCTTTCTGAGGCCATTGAGCCCATTTGTTTTCCTTTTTGTTTTCTTAAATAAACTTATCACAGCATGGACGTCCGCCTGCCGGCCTGTTCCTTGCTCCGAGGTTAGATCCAGCCCTCGTGACATATACAGAGGCTGGAAAATCAGATTTTGGTTCAGAAATCCACACAAACATGGCAAAAATGAAAGGGAAATGTAGAATATGAACCCTTTAAAAAAGTTAAAGACATACCAAAATAGTTTCTCTTTCTTTGGATTACAAGATTATCCTGACTCATCAAAGCACCATGTGCACTTCCCTGGAGCTGTGATTGGTCTGAGGCTCATCTGCATCTGATGAAAAGCCTGCATGGGTTGCATGGGTTTTACCAAAACAATTGACTTTCATAGAATGACATGAATACCTTAATTCAACTATAAAAATCGGCACATAACACATAATAAACATGCAGACAGAAATGCTAAGACCAGTATTTTAATACTGATTGATTAACACAGCCCTATCCAGAAATCCAAACTTAGATATGCAACATGGACATTACACACTGATGTTTTAGGAATTATTGCAAAATAACAAAACTGTCATTGTGTGAGCAAAGTCTGTGATACACCAAACATCCACAAAGCCATCTGGACACACCGTAACAGCATTTGTAATTCCTCTGTGGATTTCTGTCCACCACTGAAGCTGGAAATAATAGGGTTGACAGACAGCAGTGAATTCTCATTTCAAATATAGCAAGAGTTGTTTCTAAAATGCTGAATACCGTAAGACACAATATAATACATTTATGTTCCATAAATATGTGATTTTTTAAAAATAGTTGCCATACTGTAACAATCCAAGATCATTCCACGAACAGCACTTGTTACATTAACATAGAATTCAGTTCATACATTTGGTCACAAGAAGGTCCCAGGTTAGATTCCTGGCAGGGGATGCAGATGGTCCTTTCTGTGCAGAGTCTGCATGTTGTTCCTGCATGTTCTACTGTTCTTCATAAACTCTTTATTGTCTTATCTTTATTCATCTTGTTGCATTGAGCACATTTATGACAAAATAATTTAAAAAGCTAAATTGATTATAGGTGTAACTGTGTATGTGTTTGCCTTGTGATGACTGCGGACCTGTCCAGGGTATTTCTCTGCCTTTTTGACAGCTGGGATTGGCTCCAGCATACTAGTTAAGTATAAGCAGTATACTTGTGGTTGGATCCATGAATGGTCAAATTTTCAATCGACCCATCATCAAATGCAGCAAAATGATGGAAGCACAAAAGGCTATGACTGAATTGAACTCAGGAGGCTTTTCATAGGAGATTAAGAGTTCAGTCCTTGGCATTTTCACAGCCATTCATGGCCAAAGCTCCAAGAGAGCATAATTGGTTTTCTCTCTCCTTCATCACTCGATTGGCAATGCTAGCTGATGTCTGTTAATTGATGTAACAGAATGGGCAGGTATTGTTCTCCTTTAAGCAGTTGAACTGTCCTGTGCCTTTGCATTATAGCAGCATTAAGATGCAGAAAAAGCATGGGTTTGTCTTCACCCTCCCAGCTTAATAGCTTGTGTGATAGACTAAGCTGGAAAAAAGATTTATGTATACTGAGCATCTTGCAGTGACTTAGGACCTTCCTTAGCCAATTTGATTTTATAACCAATAATTTATTTCATGGCTGTAAACGTGCCTGAATCTGTTTGAAACATCCTACCCCATTGCACAAAATGTTTATGTTATGTGTTTATGTGAGTTCAATGCTACATTGCCTGAAAAGATTCTTTGCCTGCATATGAAGCCTATGATCATCCCATGAGAATGAAAAAGGCATAGCAATGAAGTGGTGACAGGTTTCTATTGCAATGTCATTGCTAAGGCTGGACTGAAAGTAAATGCGGCCTTTGGTGAAGCATGGAGAGAAATTCTCCTCAGAACTGTGGAACAGATGTAGCTCAACTCCATTAGTGCTGCGCTAGATGGACTGTGGGCTTCAAGAGGGCATCTGTTCCCCTGGGGAGGCTCATCTCTCCCCAAGCACACTGCAATCTTCTCCGAGAGCACAACCCGCTTGCCTTGATATACACCTCCACATTAGTCCTTGACAAGGAAAGGTTGTTTTTGATGAAGAGCAGTGCTTCTGTGACAGCCTCCTCTCTCATGAAGAATATTTACACTGCTTGGAGTGGAGGGCTGTAAATAAATGGCTTCAGTGCGAACTGCCAGGCTGGGCCTGAACAGACCACAAACATTTCTTGCCTTGAACAAAGCAAGGAAAATACATAGACCTTGAGACAGGATTTTGTACCTTTCTTACCCTGAGGTCTACCAAATGAAATCTGTGCAGGTACGGCAGGTACAATGTTCCCAACCTTCGGCAGCATTTCATATACCTTCCCCTGGGAATGGATGCGGTTCTGAACCATTCTGAGATAAAGGACTGCCTGCAATTGAGTTTATATATTTGACAAAGTGCTGTTTCTAAACCTTTTGACCAAAGTTCCTCTCTGGACAAGCAAGTCACCTCTCCTCAAGCAGAGCAACATGTCTTCTGAGAGTTGAGAGAGCACATTGAGTTTCTGCTCGATGCCACTTATAACCAAAGGAGGACCGATTACAAACCCCTTGCAGTAATGGTCTGGGAGTTGGCTCTTACAGGAGGATGATTATTCCCTTCCATTACTGTCTGCTCAATGAGACGTCCCACTCACTTGTCAGATAGATGTCTAACAAGGACAATGTGTGGTCACCCTGAAAGCACGGCAGTGAATACAGCATGCTGAAACCGGAGAAAACCTACTGTCCTCGTGACTCATGCTGCTACTGTGTCAGTCTGTTGGGCAGATGTGTCCAGCGCAAGCCGGTGTGGTTTAATTAGTTCTGGAGGACCAGAAGTGGGCTGTCAGTGGGGTCGGAGCTTGCTTACGTTTCCTCACTCCAAGTAATTTATTAAGTCTGTCAAGGCGTGATGTGGATTGTCCTTTTTGCCCAGTACAATGTGTGGACGTGTTCATTACCTTTCAATGGTGTTTTTCTCAGTGAATAAAAGATAATCTAAGTTACACAGTGTCTACTTCCCTATGCTAAGTTCAAAACAACAGCATATAAAAATGTGTGCACAATAAAACCCACACTTTCTTCTCAGTATATGGAGCTTGGAATTCTGAATTATTAATAGTCCTATGGCATATGGTCTTATATCTTATACAGTCCTCTGTGTGCTTCTTTGTGTGCTGGTTTCCTCTGTGTTTAAAAGTTATTTCCCATCCTTTTTTTCAGCACACTGTCTCACTGTAAAGTTATAGTTATATCTCAGCAACATTCATCTAAAACTGGAAAAATAGGTTATGCAACAATTTCAATAAATAAAGATTGGATGTCTGTTCCAGTGCATATAATTGCTCAATAGCCCTATTATGTGTCATTTTGTGAAGAATGACACTTTCTACTTGAGATCACTCCATCCTATGACTCTAAAAAGTGCTAGATTGTTTTTTGTTCTAACCACACACCAATAGTTAAGCCTATTGGGACAGTTTGGTTGGTTATGTCCATGGTGCTGGGTAGTTTTTGGGTCACTCAGCAGTGAGTCCAAACTTAGAAGATACAGACGTTCTATCACTTATTGTGTAATAAACTCTATTTTTTTTTAGTTATGATAAGAAGACTGACTTAAAGAGCTACTATGAGTTGTATCATAATACATATATCGCAGTTAAATAGTAGGTTATTGTAGGTAGATAAAAAATTATCTGTAACATTATTGTTTTAATTATGGTGTTGGTACTAGGTGATTGCTATGGTATCCTAGGTGGTAGCAAGGGTGTTTCTTAGAGATTGCTGACAACATGATGACTGATTTCTCTGTCACTTTCTAATTTGGTTGGTGGTCATTCAGATGTGGATGGCCTTTGGTTCAGCTCCTGGAGTCCAAACCAATGCTAACTATACTAAAGATACATTAGTCCTTAGAGGGGAACTGTTTAGATTATTCCCCTGAGAAACAAAATCACTGGAATAGCACTGCAATAGATGTGTCAATAAACCTAGAAAAAGCACTTTGGAGGTCCTGACCTAGTGTCCAGAGCTGAGCAGTGCTTCCTGTTGGCACTGCTCTGGTTCTGCCATGGCTCTGACCTTCTGGTCCTCATTTGGGCAATTTTCTGCTCTGGATCGCTGGCCTTGTTCCTGTGACCCTTTCCTTGCAACTTCTTTGATGCCAAAGAACATCCAGAATGATTGTCCTGTCAAATCCCTGAAGCCAACTTTACTAGCAAGCACAGTTTAATTGACTGATAATGAATGATTTCTCATTTACTGACTTTCACTACATGCTCATTAGGCTGCGAATGCAAATAACGAGATATTCACAACTTGAATGGATGTCATTTTTGCTGCAAGTGTCATCATGTTCAGAATAAAACAAGAAGAGAGGGTAAGAAAATCAGCAAATATAGCTTATTGAGTTTTCTTGTTAATTACGGTTTAGTCATCAAAGGGATGCTCTAATTTCTCACACCAAGACGTTTATAATTGCTTTTTTTATGGGATTATGGCAAAAGAGTGCTCTGATTCTTTGCTGTTCTCTTGTTAGGCAGTTCATTTCACATGTTCTAAAGAGACATCCTTTGGTGGTCATTCTTACTGTGCGTTACAGCGCTTTTACAATGAAAGGGGTGTTGTTAGTAAAACTGCCATAACTACTGCCTTAATCACTGTGAGGATAAAAGGAAACATTGTTCATAGAAAACTTTTCACATGAACTTCAACATAACAATTTTCACAGAGTGAACACAGTCATCAGTTTTCAAATCTGAAGTCCATTGCACGTGAATGGGTCTATAGACCATTTATAGTAAATGGTTCCAACTCCTCTCTTATTGTAGCCTCTCGTTCTTGCCCTAAGTTACCTGAAGAAACCTTCAATAGATAATTCTCAAAAAGAACCACTTCAGTCAATTGTAATGTTTAAAGAACTTTCACACAATGCACAGCTTTAAGGGAGATATGTTTTGGGAAACCTCTAGAATATTTAAAGGATTTGAATACCTTTTTGTCACGAGTCTACAAAAATGGTTCCTTTTGAGGTTATCGATGGTATCGATCTAAGACATCATTGTGTCACATTTATTTGAAATAATCTAGCATTTCAGCTTTAAACAATCTAGTCCAAAGTCAGAACCAGAACCATCAATTATAAAGAACAGTGGAAACAAGATTGAGATACAGCATTGTCAGTGTTTCACACTTGGGTTGTATGCCTTGCTAGGCTGCTAAACTGACATTGTGAGCTCTTCTTTACTGGGCTCTCAAACCCCCAGCATGGGCTACACTGATCCTCCACCTTTCTCCCCTCAACCCCCTGTCAGAGCAGCACTTATCAGCTCGCCCAGCAAATGTGCCTGGCTTTCCTTTCAAGTCATCTTCGCCAGCCTCCCAGGGGTTCCCTGAGCATTCCTTTGTGAAGCAGATGGGCAGGTTAATACTGTACTAGGCTGTTTAGCAGTGCTCCAAACATCCTTATCACCGCCTGGCAACACCCGGAGCGAGGGGATTGTACTGTCCAGGCTGTGTGTTGTGGGTCGAGTGAGAGGATGAGGAGCAAAAAAGGTCCTCCGTGGCACGGCCTTATCGAGGTTTTAGCAGCCACACTCACTCCATGCCCATTCCAAAGCCTGTGCAAGCTCCTTGGATTTGCATGTGCTCCAAGCCTTGGTCCCACCTGGCGTGCTGTGAATGGGCATCATTTCTCTGGTTATTGCTGGTTATCGGGTTGATAAACGGCAAAACAATGCTGGGTTCTGTCGTGCTGAGGGACGGTTTGTGTGTGGTAGGTTTATCACAAAGGTTATTTGAGGGTGGGATTGAAGTAATCTGCTCACCATCCTTTCAGGATGAACAGCATTACCATGTAGCATTGTTGTTGGAACACTGCAGTAGGGACTAAAGAAGCTCATTTGGGGGAAAATAAAGGAATGCAGAGATCTACCAGTTGGAATGTAAACTTTTATGATGGATGTGGTCTACAGAATACACTGTTTAAAAAGAGTTATTTGAGGAAACTCTGTTTAAATAACCATTTTTTACAGATGGGATTGAGAGTTCAGAAGACCTTTGTAAGCTTTAAAGACCCACATGTCCTGGCTATACAATTTGTGGAAGGTCTTTAATCTTTGAAAAGGTTCTTCACATACACTTTGCACTTCTAAAAGTCACTATCCAGAGAACCTTCCATTATATGTTTTGTTATGGAGCCAAAAGTGGTTTCTCAATGGCATCAAGCAAAGAACTCATATTGGCATCTTTAGTTTTAAAGGTGGTGTTCAAATTTCATGCCCCAAAAGTTAATTCTTAAGGCACTGTTACATTCTTCTTTTGGTTTTGAACCAACAATAAGGTCAGTATAATTTTCGTTTTCCATAATTTCAATGATCAACCTTTTATATTTGGATGAGTCATTTAAGGATTTGCACAATTCTAAGCGACTTTGTTAATTTGCGGACCAGTCTGACATTTAAGAATCCGATGCTGTTTTATAGTTAACTCTTGGGGTTTGAATTATGGCCTATGATAACAAAACATACTGTCATTTTATTAGAAGAAATTCTCAAGTGCAAGGTGTTAACTTATAGCCCATACCCACTTATCATTTAAATTAAAAGCCTTTAGCAGATATTTCTATCCAGTGCTGGTGTGTGACATTTTGCTGCTCTAGGTAAAAGCGAATGTTGCCATTCCCAATGTTTAGTGGGGAGTTGGGGGGTGGGGAGTGTGTGTGGGGAGGGGCGTGTGTGTGTGTGTGTGTGTGTGTGTGTGTGTGTGTGTTTGGTGGGGCGTGGGTGGGTAACACAAGACTTTATTAACAGAGAAAATTGGGGCTAGCAAACTGTGTGCACTAACAGGTCGAGTCTTTTCTCTCCTCATGTTTCAGAAACAGTACTGTAAATTCAGCAGCTCCTGTACAGTACTGTACTGTAAATTGCACTGGGGGTATCAGGAGGGCAATTATCTTTTGGAGGAGTGGTGCCACCCTCAGAGTCCAACTCCAACCAACTGCTTACTCCAACCAACCTACTCTTGCTTACTCTTTTGTGCAGAAACCTTTAGCGGAGGGGTGGCCAACTCTGGTCCTGGAGGGCCGTGGTGGAGCATGTTTTGGTGATTTCTCTGCTCAGAAACACCTGTGTTTGAGGAGGAGAACCATCCAACTGTACTGGACACCGGCCCTCCAGGACACAATATACTCCACAATATATATTCAAAGAGAACTTTACAAGAAACAATAAATGACACCACATTCACTAAACCTAACATCATTAGACTGGAATTTACAGAGCTCTGGAAATGGTGGCGCAGCGGTTAGCGCTGTTGCCTCACAGCGAGAAGGTCCTGGGTTCGAGTCCCGGGTTGGGAGCAGGGTCTTTCTGTGTGGAGTTTGCATGTTCTCCCTGTGACTGCGTGGGTTTCCTCCGGGGACTCCGGTTTCCTCC
>JBBPCW010000133.1:10180433-10190695 GCA_037974425.1 Phenacogrammus interruptus
AGAGAGAGAGAGAGAGAGAGAGAGAGAGAGAGAGAGAGAGAGAGAGAGAGAGAGAGAGAGAAAGAGAGAAAGAGAGACTACTTTTGTCCACATAGTTGTGTATGCCAGCTTTTGTCCATATTGGAGAGTTCATCTGGCTTAAAGTTAAGAGCATGATGTTGTTTAACATCCATATATTTGGAAGATAGTAATGAAGATACTCTGACGATACAGTGTTATGGGCTGGAGCCTCGTAAAGTTACAGTGGCAGCAGGTAGCAGTTACTTTGCGAGATGATATGTTGCGTTAGTTGCTAGGTAACAGACATAAAAGTTGAACATCAATGTTAGATTGCTTATTTAGGATTCCTAACTCGAGATAAGTTTTGCTTCTATAATACCAAATTGAAAAAAATCCTATCTGTAATGCGGCTCCAGGACTTCTCATACAATATCGGAGTCTGACCTCATAAATAGAATGAATAGACACAAATTCCCACAGAAGCTTTTCACCAACAGTGAAAGCTGTTATAGGTGCAAAGGGAGGACCAACTTCATATTAAAATCTATGTATTTGAATGCAATGTCATTATAGTCACTGCTGGTCTGATGGTCATGTGTGAGTGTGTTTGTCTATGTGCCTGCCTACAATGAAGTGGTGTGTCATTCCAATTTCTCCCTATGAGTGCTGGGAATGCAGCAACCAACCCACCACACATGCCACATCTCACATAATGGATGAATGGCTGGAAGTATGGACACACTGTTTTTTTTTTTGGTTTTTTTTTAAATACAGTTTAACTTAACATTGACTTCATGTTTTAATCACCTATAATATAGGCTGACATTTACTACACCGTGTTTAAAGAAAATAGAAAAGAATAATTATAATAAGTATAAATTAGAAAATAATATAAATATAAAGTCTCACTGGTTAATTAATTTAATAAAATTTCTTATAAGAGAACTGAAAACAATAGCATTGTGTTGTGTAAAATATTGGATGGCTGAACTTTTAGTGCAGTACAAGTGTGAAAACAAAGCTTGGCCTCTGACTAATGCTGCTGCTTACACAAATAGCTCTCATGACTGATGCACTCTCTGACAGTGAAGTTTAGCTCAGCGGGGTATTGATTTTTGTATAGATCTGAAATCATACACATATAAAACACACATTTGGCCATGGCTGTGAAATACTAATGTCCTGTCAGTGAGAAAAAAATGATTATTTTTGTAATACTTAGTGCCGGTGTACTGGAGGTAAATGATGAAACCATTGCACGCTGCAGGGCTTGCAGTAAATCTATTATGATTGTGTGTTTTATGTATGTGCCACTACAACTACATTTTGTCACCATAACAAGTACTGTAGTGTTTCTCATTAGAATCAAAGCTAAGGAATGAACAGAAAGCATACTACCTTTATACTCCACCCAAATGCAAGTCACTATTGTCACTGGTCAGTTTCTGACCACATACACATTACCATTGCATATCCATGACAGATTGGTGCCACTGTTGTGCTGAGAATGTTCCTCCATACAAATACTATCTGGTCAGCGATGGTCCCTTTATGCTGACGGACATGGTGGGGGTTGGGGGGGTGGGTGATAAACTGTGCAGCAGTTGCAAACCTACAATGTGCAATCATGGTAGATTTTCTCATAAATCATTCAAAGTGTAGTGAAAAAAGTCAAAAGAACAAATCCCCTTTAAACTCAGTGTAACTACAGAGTTGAGAGTTTGTCATAAATTATGATCTAAACTAATCAGGATTATAAAGTACAATGTTACGTTGCTTTTTTTCTGTTGATTTGTCGATTTTTTTTCTGTCAAATTAATATTTGATCAAGTTTACCAATGTGATTGATTCTGCTGATTGAGTGATTGATTGGTCGATAAATTGGTTGATTGATTGATTTGAAGCCTGCCTGGTGACTGGTTAAATTACACTGCTTTGGCCATAAAGTGAAATGACAGTGAAATGAATGATTAATTTGATGTTAATATCCTAGCACTAGCAAGTCAGTAGCCATTAGGTACTTATTTGTTCATATATTATGAACAACTTTGCAGGAATGCAGGGGCACTAGTATCACGCAGTGGGCAAAAGGGAGGGAAATACGCCAGACAGATCACCAGGCCATCATGAGGAAGACAAATAGACAAATAGACTCATGCGCACACTCACACCCACCGGCAATCTGGCTTCTGTAATTCACCTGACAAACATATCTTTGTACTGTGAGGGGAAACCGGAGCACTCAGCAGAAATACATGCAGATGTGCAGATGTGTGGAGAGCATACAAACTCACACAGAAAGGACCCACCCAGGCCGGGAATAAAACCTAGGGCCTTTTGCTGTGAGGTCACAGTGCTACCTACTCCTGAGTACCTACAATTGTCTTTAACCCTTCACTGCGTGAGTGTTTTGTTCTTGTGTCAGTGTTCCACACTAAAATTTGATAGTCCTTTACTTTGAACTGTGAATTGTTTTTGTATTAATTGCAGGCTGCAGTATGACTCCAAATCAGCAAGATATCTCCTCATCAGTGAGATGTTTGGGGTTGCTATGGTTTCCATAGTAATTATGAATGAACATGGGGGGGATGATAAATACTCCATAAAAGCGGTTTATAAAGGTGTGTAACAAAAACAACAGCTTGGCAGTGTAATTTACTGATATTATTTTGACACATGCCATGTATATTAATAGTTTATCACTAAACAAATGTTAAACAGTGTTGCTCATCTAACAGTGGGGAATGTAAGTGAGTGTTTTTTGTTGCATGTGTTGTGCTCTTGAGTGTCCTTCGCGGTGCTTACTCCATTTGGCAACTGGTCCAACAACGTTTCTGAGTTTAGTGTGATTTAGTTATGGATAAACTGTCAAATGTAAAACGTATACATGTAAAGCTCTAAGCATAAAGACAAGAGCAGATCAACTGTAATCTTGAATTGCTATTAATTTGCATTGTTACATGAACAGTTACAACGCATTAGAATGTTTATTGCCGAACGTTCCAAAATATTGGCGTGACGATCCTGAGAAGTCTGCTTCCACAGTCTGCAACATCTGTTCTGGCTCATGAATTCACTGGCTGGAGCTAGGGTTGCCAACCGTCCCTTGAAAAACGGAATCGTCCCGTATTTAGAAACAAAAGTACCCATCCCCATCCAGTATGCATCTTCTTAAACCAACTTCAAGTCAAATGGTAAAAAAAATAAATACATTTTACACATAAAAAAAGAGCTAAAAAAATTCACCACACTGGGGAAGGGTGAAGACAATCGGGTCGGACAGCCCTGCCCACGAGGTGTCCCTTATTTATTTTTTAGGGAGTTGGCAACCCTAGCTGGAGCATTACGTATTTGGGAGGGACAGCATGTTAGATGCAATTATGAACTAAACATGGCAGGAAAGTAGACCTCCAGTAAGCAGGTTGGTGACCACTGTCCTACATTACACATCAAGAAACTAAGATAAACGTCATCATATGCTTTTTTTCTTCCTAACCAGTAAACTCTAATTGCTTTACCTGCATATTAGTGAATCTCTTTCTGTGCAAGTTTGATGCCAGTCTGACAGGGAAGGGTGTAACAAGTGAGTTTTCAAAACTTTGTATCCCTAAATATGTTCTGTAATCAAATGAGCAACTCCAGAAAGTTGAGGCCTGGAGCTTCATATTTCAAAATTAAATAGCCTGTAGCTTTTCTAATTAACTTTATCTACTTGATAACGCTGTGAGTCAGTTTGCTTTTACAGATAATTTTACCCTCAATGATACATTTACATTAGACTGTTTAAAAGACTGCATTAGTATCACGTAAATAGAATGCCAGTCAACAGTTTTGGGTCGATTTTGCAACTCTTTTAAACAGCAAATGTGCCAAAAATTGCTGTCTGAACAGGGTGTCATCATTGTGGTTTAAAAATCCATTGTAAAATCTTACAGTACTTCCACTTAGGCAAAGACTCCAAGAATAACAGCAGAATTTAAGCATTTTCAGAACAATAATTTGCAACTGAATATTCTTTAAAGGTACATAATAATAATAGCAGATTTAACCACCCTAAACAACTCAACATCAAATAATAGAAAAAATGCATTGTGCTATGTGCATATCATTTGAAAAGGACATGCCCCAGTTTCCCTCATGTATATATATACAGGTAGCATTATTCATACAAATGTGACCCAGTAAATGATTGTCCATTGATTGTCCACATGGCAGAGGAAGTGTACTTCTCCTCTACTGCCCAAATCTTAAACAACTTTACTACTTACCAAATTAATAAATGTTAACTGCTTCAGTGTCAATTTAAGCTTAATTTAAGATTATCATTCTCCTAAAATGATCTATAATATGCTAAATAGTTACTGTACATAGGATGGCTTCCAAAGTATAGTAGGAGAAATCTCTGGCATTTTGTTACTGTAGCAGTGGCATTAAGTGTCACATGCATGACCTCGGGGCACGGTCCAGAGCGCAGACCAGGGATCCATGCTGATGTGCTTTATTCAAACGAAAACAAGAAATAACACAAACAGGTGTAAACAAAAGCATGTGACACCATGAACACAAACCAGCTGGAACCAAAAGCATGTGACACAACTAGAACAAAACATGAACCAAAATAAAAGTCCTCAAAAACACAGAACAGAAAACATAGCAAAAAGCAGAACTAAAACACAACAGAAAAGCAGTGGCCCTCACCGGCCACTGACCAAACCGTGACATTAAGCAACAAATTCTGGCATTTTATTACTGCATCAGTAGTTTTTTAAAACGTTTGTATTGTATTGATAATGTTGATTATAATAGAAAAAAAAATAACCACAAACATTTTCAGGTAATTAACATGTTACATTCATATTTCTCAGACCACACATGAGCTTTACTGCAACGGTATACCAGAGAAGAAATATGCTCGGAATGTATGATCATATTTTTGTAAACCCGAGGGCCTAGGTGTTTTAAATGCAGAAACAAGACATAACTATTAAAGCTAGACCTTCAGTTTGGACCATAAATAATAAGACATATAATGAAACAATGTTCCTTGCAATCTGAGGCCCTTGCTGTTTTCAGGGCAATTTTATTGCCTGACCTGAGAGTAGTATCATGGGTTCTCAGCAGTGCACCTCTGCTGTCACCCAGGGCTTCTGTTTGGGGTGTGTTGTGATTGTCTTGGAGGAAGTTACGCTGTCTATATACTTGCTTATGTAACCAGTCACCCATGTAGAGGTGTCATCTAGGCTGCAGCCTTTCTAAACATGTTCTGAAGAGTGGAGATGGCTGTTGGGGACCAAGTTTTCATTTGAAATCAGACTTGGCATGTCCGACGAGCAGTCTGTATGCTGGGATCAGCATAACAGAGATGTGGTCTGAGGTAAACACAGTTCAGACTCTTCACCCCTCTCCACATACTGGTGGAATTTATGGAGAACTAACTTGGGATTTGCATTGTTGAAATCTCCAGTGTGATGCTGCTCAGATTCACAGTCAGTATCTAACACTTGCAGAAAGAGTAATAAGTGATGTTTTCCCTCATGACTGTAAATCAAAACCTATTTGTTTACTTAGCTCCTAGGTATATTGGTTGTCTAACTGACATGGACTTCACCTACAAAAATCAGATAGATCAGTTTTCACTTGTGTGTTTTAAGTGTTCAATTCCACTCTTTTGAACAAAAATAGTTAAATTGAAACAGAAACCTGATCATGAATTTAACTACAAAGTAGTTCATGTATTTTAAGTTTTCAGAATTGTTAGAATTAAAAACAGTAAAAGGCCCTGAGGTGACAACCTAATGGAATGAATGAATAATAAAAAACAATCGACAATATTTTTGTGTGTGTGTCTCAATAACATCAATGATTTTCAATAATCATTACAGCCCTTTTTCTGATTATAATGCAATGTGTCTCTAGAATAAGCTCAGCTTTTAATTTAGACTTTTCATGGTTCTTTCTTGACCTTAAAAAGTCACATGCCCCAAAAGTCTGCAAAAGGGACACAGATAGCTAGTTGTTTTGCAAAGAACACAGAAGCTAGCCTTTCAAGGCTCTTTTTGTTCCTACACACAATTACGAATGTGCAGTACTGTGATAAAAGGCAGTGACATGTACTGTCAGCTCAGTATTCAGCACACGTCTTCCAGCATTGCACCAGGCTATGAGGGTGTAGTCTTTTTATATTAATGTCAGGATGGATGGAGGCCAGAAGTCCACTGATACTCCACAGTGGTGCAAAACTTTTAAAAAGGTAGTCTTTGCTTTTCATTTTAGAAAATAAAACTTCTCTTGATATATAGGCCCAATATTTTTATAGAAAAAAATAAACTGCATTGTGCATGAACGCAATCACTTGGACTATTATCCACAAATGTAAAAAAAAACAAAAAACTCTTTTGTTGACGTATAATTCACAGTTGTGTTTTCATGGTTTTCATGGTCAGGAGTGTCAGGTACAATGAAAGTGTATGCTTGCTTTGAAAGTGGGGAATGTAAGCCTTTTTTTATCTTTTGTTCTAACAACAATACCAGGAACGATTTACTCTCTATTCCTCCATTGAGGTCAAAGGAATGCTGAACCACATGATTAGATCTTTCAGCTCAACATACCAAAATATACAGACGGGATAATACAGTGAACAGTGAATACAGTGAATGAAAAGAATACATTAAGTTGCTTGTTCAGACTGGATAGTTGAAAGTTTCAGAAAAAAAGGATAATAAGAAAGATGATTACTGTATTTAACATTTAAAGGAGCTTAAACCCTAGCTTGATTTGTTATTTGCGATAGTATGGAGTATTCTATAGAGTAGCATTATGCCTCATTGGTTTGACAGAATAAATGCGTTTAGCCAATGGTCTCAATTATCTATAACAACATGCATTATCCAAATACGTCCCAATCAGTGAGGATTCTTACAGCATTTTACAAAATCTGGCGGCTAATGAATAGATTTGTTGGTTCTAGCTAGACAGCCCACCAAATGTATCCAAAATCTTGCTTTAGGGACCACTGTTTATCTGCTGTAACCAGTAGAGATGGCTCAACTTTTTATTTTGGTTGGAGTGTTCATTTAAAGCACCTGCACACTGGCTGCAAAGGACTGTAGCGTTATGTATGGTAGACCGAAGCACAAAGTGCAAAAAGAGAGAGGTAAAACATGATTGTCACGTCCGTAGGGGCTAGTCCCCCTCGGACGAGAGCTACCTTGGAGCACAGACGAGAAACCAGACCATGGTTCCATGCCGTGATACTTTTATTTACACAAAAGGAGAAAACAAACCTGGTGCTGTGGCTGCAAGAAAAACAAGAACTGGAGATCAGGATAAGTGTGCTAAAAATGAGGCGAACTGAGGCGCTACATAAGACGATGGACACATGACTAAAACAAACACAAACAGAACTTAAATACAGAACCCAATCAGAACTAGACACAAGACAGCTGTAAACTACGAAACACATGAACAGAAAACAGATGGCAACAAGAGCACGTGACCCCAGAACAGAACATACAGTCAAAATAAAAGAACCCAGAACATGAACAGAAAAACAGAATAAACGGCCGCCGAATGAACCATGACAATGATATTATTGGTTGATTTGATTTTTCTCATTTGCTGGTCGTTTCAAATGCTGTTACATTTTGCTGTAGTAAATCATGATAATAGTAAATCATGCCTAATTTGAAAACTAACAACGGCTAACAAAGAAAAAAAAAATACCAAGGGCAAAAAATGTAAGGTACATTTTTTCTGCCAATGGGGAAACAAAAAAGATGGAAATATTTCATGATTTTACATGCTAAAATATCTATAAGTAGAATAATTTGGTAGGAAAGAACATCATGTATTTATTCCACTACTCATCACTAAACTCTCATTTTCTGTTTTGTCTTGAGCTTGTTGACAGTTTTGTTATTTCACGTACCTTTTTAAACCTCATAAGTGCACAGTTAATGGATGGGGTATGTGCAGATTGTGTGATGAGCTTCCGCCTTAGTAAATCAAACATTAATTTCAGGCACACTGTGTGCCCATATTGCGGTCCATCAAGACACATTTAGCACTATGTCTGTGCTCATGTCTGGCCTTCAAAATTAAGAACAACTTTTTGACTAGAATCAACAGATGAAGTGACCATTCTGTATAAAAAAAAGTCACTTCATATTTTCAGTTTGTCTGTGTTCATACGGTCCTAATGCTCTACACACTGGTAGGATGTATTTCCAGCTATTTTTAGCACCATATGCCAGATTTAAAGTGATTTTGTGTGGGGGGACCGCCACAAGAGAGTGGCGAAAAATGACTTAAATCCCGACGCTAAGCTAACGCCCAAGTCTTGGCTTCCTAGACTTAAAGTTGACACCCTAATGAATGGCCATCATGCAAAACTCCTGGTTCTGACACAACTATATTTGCTTTTAATCTTCTTACTGAGTCCAAAAAACTGTCCCTTTCAAAGGCCGATGGAAAGAATTTAAATTGCGCACAAATGAGGCCTAATTCAGATTTCTTACTATGCTTGTCCCTCAGTGACCACATCCAATTTCCGGCATAATTTTATCAGCTTGGGCGAAGTGAACGGTGGTTCTGAAAGAACTAATATCTGCGAGAACAGGCGTTCAGACAGGCCAAGGAGTGAGGAGGACAGTATAAATGTATTCCACTGCTAGAGATACAGAATAAACCATCACGCACTAATCCAAAATTCCTGGGTCAGGCAAATTATTCTAATTACAAATAGGGTTTTATTTTTTTCCCCTAAGAGGAGCAGAGGTCAGAAACACAATCAAATTGCAATTAAAATAGAATATAGTTTGAAAAGTAAAGCTGCCCAAGGCAATGTTCTTGCACTGCTTTTCCGTAATGATCACCTTGGCAGGCTGTCCGTGGCCAATTAAACAGAGACAACAGCACAAGACGTGGCACGTCCCACCTTTATCTGCACATATGGACTGGAACTACACTGAGGGCCAGTAGAGGATTTTGCAACAAATCTACAAGAAATTGTGTTCTAATACTGATCCATTTTTTATGAAGCACTTGGTCTGGCACAGTGGTTTTGTATGGCTATTCAATAACTCTGAGGCTCTTCCATTATGCTAGGTTCTTTCCAAAATAGCATGACTGCAAAGATGAGGCAAATTAAACACCAAATTATTAGTTATGCATAACCTCATACCTTCAGTCAGACTGAAAGAAACAATGAACTGTGTTCCTCTATCCTGTGGACGTGCTTACTGGAGATTATTATCCAGTAGCTTCTCGCTGAGGGCCTGTAATTGCTATCTGATAAATGCTCTATTGGATCCAAAGAGCAAACTTGAAGCCATCAATAAAAAGAAAGTATGAGCTCTTCTTGACCTTTCTCTCCTCTGATTAATACACCCTGAGGGAAGGCATTTCACACACTGTGAGACTTCACTCCTCACAGTCAAACAATGGGAATATAAATGCCCCGTTTGTGCAGCATGGGGCGTTATAATAAATGGTTTCTAATGATAAAAAAGAGGAGGGAAAAGTGTAAAAAACCCAAACACAAGCTTTACATAACACTCTGATACATTAATAATACATTTAATATGTTTATCTGATAACTTGTCCGACAGTTTTTAGAGATATCACCACAGATCCAAATCTTGAAATGTTTGAGAATGGAGCGCTTATTCACAGCTTTTTGAATAGATGCATAATTTGCATGAAGCAACCATGTGTTGCCTTTTGGTTTAAAATCGTATTATTTCATGGTATCTTTGGCATTTCTCCAGTACTGTTGTGAGCAAGCGCTTCAGCAGAAGTAACCCCTGGTTTACACTGGATGCGTGTCCGCTGTGGTGCGGCTGCATTTCCGTTCGAGGCCATGTGCCAATTCACACTGGACGCGTTTGTGCTCCGTATTTGATCTGGCGCGCCGCTGGTTTGCGAGATCGCACGGGATAACGCGATAATGTATGGTCGTCTGGAGTTGGTGCATGTGCTCTGTGTTGCCTGTACTGCTCGTTGAAGCAAATCAAAGCTTCCACACGGGCGTTCAGCACGTTTGGATGCCATCAAATAAATGCTGCATGCAACATTTTCTTGGCGTCAAAATCCCGACGAACGCGAGGAAAGCATCACTATGGCGTTTACATGGCGTTCTGGAGGACCGAATATGTCCCATGATTCTGTACGGCAACTGCAAAAAACCACGCTTTACGAAAAATGTCGGACGTTGATCCAGCCCAACTCGTTTTAAAACAAGAATGTAAACGGTGAGTTTTAA
>JBBPCW010000133.1:10193840-10205743 GCA_037974425.1 Phenacogrammus interruptus
ACCACAGCACACAGTGTGAACAGCACGAAATTCAACCTCTGCATTTAACCCATTCACCAAGTGAAGCAGGGGGCAGCGCCTAGGGAGCAGTGTGTGGGGACGGTACCTTGCTCAGGGTACCTCAGCGGTGCCTAGCGATCTTGGGAATCGAACCCAGACTTTCTGGTCACAGGGCGAATGCCCTTACCACTAGGCTACCAGCTGCCACAACCAACTGTCACAACAAATCTCATTTTCCACTAAAAACAGAACACTGTCTAGGTTTTGTCTATTGAATATACCATTTCATTAGGCCTAATAACAGAAATAAGTACACATGCTCTACAAGAAACATAAATTTCTATTCCAATAGAATAGAAATTCCAATTTCTATTCATCTGTTTTAGTTTAAAATGCTGGAAAAGTAATATCAACTTGTGCACAGGCCACATTTTACATTGTCCTTCCAACGGGATGTATTTGTGCATTAAAAGTGTTTGAGGTTGTGAGAGTGTGTACTTCATTTCAACAATCCGCGTCATTCGAGCAGGGGTGTTAAAACGTTTGCACTCAACTGTACGTAAAAGGAATAGATTTTTTTGACAATTATTTTGAGAGCAAGGGCTTAGAAGACTACAATGAGAATGTTACAATATTTGGTTCTCCACAGTTCGAAATGATACTTATTTGATGAAATCATGTGTATGTTTGAATGGCACCTATTCCATTGCACATTGTACATTCTCTCCAGTGAAATCAGGTAACAATAGGTCTAGCTTCTGTCTATTGAACATTCCAACAGACAATTTTAAGGCACTGTAGTTGGACACAATTTTTTATCTGCAAAAAATAGTCATAAACCAATGTTGTAATATCACATTGAACAGCCTGGTGGAGAGGCTATAATTATTCGCCAGGTGTTTTCAAGATACTAAGCAACAACTGCAAAATCTCAAGGAGCATTTGCATTTACCTCCTGACAGGCCTGATCCTTATAGAGCCCCATGAAGAGCCACTCAGCAAGCATTTTGTGGCCCTTCATGGTTGTAGAGCTAACTTTAGTTCCAGTAAGAGCAAAGCTGGGCTGCAAAAAAACAGCACACTTTGTACCTAGAGCTGGGTGCTGTTGATACAACATGATACAACATATATACATATATACATATATATGTATATGCTAGATGAGAAATATAGTTTCAATTATACTGACAATTTTTTAAAGGACATAAAGAACTAGATTGTACAATTGACATAAAAGCAGTTTCTGGAGACACTGGAGCATTGATTTTATGGGCTAAAAAAAAAAAGTTATCACACCATGGTTTCGGAAATGCAATCTTTTGATCACCACTCAGGGTACATAGCCGCATACATCGGCGGATTATGTTTAATTAAACTTCAACAAACCTTGAAACACATCTTTATTTTTTTATAACTGATCAAGGCTTTATGGTCTTGAGGTCTATAGCTTACAATCTCTTCAAAACACATTTTGAAGGCAACTTGACTGTCCGCTTGAATATATCTTCCATATTTTACACAGCCCACTGATCGCTTGGCCCCTGATCATCTGATCGATGAGCTGTGACCACCTGCATGTTCTTCTCTTATTATCACAGATATGGCTGTTGTCAGATATAGTTGTTGTCAGATATATCCATTGGGTCATTCCTCAAAAAGCTTCACCCATAGATGTCCAAAATGAAAGCAAACATTTTTAAACGGTGTAAAGAAATAAATGCTGCCAAAATAGATCTGAGGTCCATGATTTGATAACTGAAGGGTTGACCTGAAATGCATTAAAGAGCATCTTCATGGTGTACCAGTATAGACCCACTGTTGTTTTTAAACATTATATATACACACTTACACACACACACACACACACACGTATATATATACAGTAATCCCCCAGTTTTATGTCGATCAGGAGTCGCGGATTCACATGCAGATTTTTTGGAGAACCGAACGCATAGTCCTATGTGAAAATCATCACAATAACGTGAAAACTGCAACTATCCTCCACCTTTTTCGCTTTTTCTTGGCAATAAATATATTTTCCCAGAATGTTTTCACACAAGGGGCCCCGTTCACCACGCTGCGCGGTCCCGACACTTTTATCCCGCAACCTTCCAAGTTGCATATCTCGGAGGGGAATTTAAATTCGAATACAGGTTTACCTTTAAACTGAGTTTAAAATGACATTAAAATGTCCCGGGAGCATATTTGGGGGCATATTTAGGGTTTACACTATAAAAATAGGCATTTTTAGGGATTTTTTTAACCAAAACACAACAACCTGGTTTTTCACTATATGCGGGTGCTTGCCGTCCAGCAGCTTGCTTCCATTATAATGGCATTTATTAAGTAATTTCCTAAAGAAAAGTGAAACGTTTCACATAGGCTTTGGTTCTGTGAAAGTTAATATTTGACTCAACTGTGTACCCCTGACATCACTGCAGCTCATGTTTTATTTTACTCTTTCCTTTCAATAAAACCATCAATGAGAGGTCATGTTTATCTGCCCTGTAGATCTGTTTGGACATGTTGCATTCATTTCCAAGAAAAGCATTTTCTGGAAAATTCTCTATAATTAAAAATCAGTATTTAAATACACTTATCTTCTCCAGAGACCAGCTACACCTTTCTGCCATGTCGTTTGTGTTGGTTGTAAGAAGTGCATGACCACCCAAAGGCACAAAGTGTCTGTGTAAATGCATTACTTCAGCATTACCTGTGTACTGCTTATTGCCTGGTCAGACAAAATGCATGACCTACTTAACTGACATAGTTAGCTATTTATGTTTAAGTCAAAGTAAAACTCTTCTCTTTTGTGTGATGCGCAGTTCATACATCATGGACATTTAAAAATAGGCAAAACATTGTATTGCATGATTATTTAAGTGAAATTTAGTAGGATACGTTGTTTATTGCTGGACACTGTTGATAGAACTCATTATCATGATATCTTACTGTTTTATCTTCCAGAGAGTTTCTTATCCAACATTTTAGCTGACATTAAAAACCATTCAAAAACATGGGATGCCCTTTCACTGTTATGCAGATGACAAACAACTGTATATATATTTTAGGTGATAAATGAGTTTACATGAGCAACTAGATGTCAAGTTTGTCTTTTGGATTGTGTGCAGTTCATTCATCATGGAAAAATGACAACATGCAAAACTTTATCACTGTCATGATGCGTGTGAGTAAGGGAAGGGGGAGGACGCAAGGCTGAGTGAAAAATGAATAAACAGTTTAATAACAGACAAAAGAAAACACAAACCATATACAGCAAACAAAGGAAAACCCCGACTCAGACTTGAACAGAAAAGACAAACCAAAATAAACATAAACAGATAAGGCTCGTGCTATACTCTTGTACATAACCACTTAAACATTTAGGAGGTCTGGAACACAGACGAGAGCGAAAACGTGATGCAAGGAATCAGATCAAACGAGGTACAAACATCAACTAAAAGAAGGGAGCACGAGCCTGCAAAGCAAGAACACAACAGAAAACATTAGGGTCAAAAACACGATTCAAACATGAAGCAAATAAGAGGAACATTCTCACACACAAAGGAGAACAAATACAATGTTACACACAAATTCCATTCCTGTTGCCGTATTGATAAAGCAAGCGAATAAATTTACCGCAAAGTTTCCAGTCATGCGATTATAAAAGTGAGCCAAGTGAGCTGAAGTTACCTGTCCCGAAACACCATATTACACCATAATTTACCCCATGGCCATGTTGACTGTAGTATACATCCATGTAAATGAGCAAAATGCTTTGCTTGCAAATAATTCAATAATTTATTTATTTGATATTTTATTTATTTGCTGACATATATATCTTTACTAAGACATTTACATATTCCTGAACTTTTTGTCGCCACCCAACTCCAGATCATCTTAAACCTCGATCCAGTGCCCCCAGCCCCCCCCTCCAGACAGTGCACACAATTATGCACTATCACTTTGTATTTTGTACTCTGCTATGGACATAAAGCATTATTTGCACTGAACCTTTGCACATACACACTGAACACTGAACATATACAATTTACTCTTGCACATCCTTGCACTATACTACTAAAACATATCTGCTGCTCTCTTCTTAAAAGTATATCTCTTAGAGTTCTCATAATGTATGTATGTTGCACTGTTACCTGCTACACTGCCTTGTTTTACTTTTTGTCTTCATGTCATATGTTGTGTGTTTATGGTTTTGTGCTGTTTGTGCACCTGGGACTGTAAGAAACACAATTTTGTTTAATCATATACTGTGTATGTGATTGGATGGCAATAGAAGCCAACTTGACTTGAAATCAGTCAGTCATTCAAGCCCATACACAGTGCACATAAAGAACTACCCTTGAAAGTCATAAATATGTGCACCCTGTGAAGATGTTGGCTCCAAGCAGATGATGATGACCATTTGATAGTGCTGGCGTTATAAAAATGCCTCATCCTTCCAAACGAGACCTCACTTGGCAGGATTAGCTCATTAGTAGACCATTGTAACAGCTGTAATCTTCTAGAAAATTTGCTTTAGGTAAACAGGCGATTGGAATAAATGCAGATCAGCTGAAAGCATCGTAGCGACAGTTTTCGTGAGGCAAAGCATGTTCTACGCCAGCTGATAATCTTTCTAATGTCATTTCCTCTGGCATTTCAAGCAATGGGAACTAATTAGCATCTTAATTTTCCTGCAAGGAGAAAATAGGACCCATGTGGTAAAACACAACAAACATCACAAGCACTTGACTCATTAATGCGCCAGAGACTCCGAAGCTGGCGTTTTAAATACATATGCATATGCAGCCATCCAATTTATGTACTTACTTATTCATTTCTCAACCAGTCTCTCTCTGCGAACACCAAAAGCTATTTTACAATCGATTAATCCCTGCTCACCACGCAAATTCTCAGCTCCTGATATAATGTCAGATGCGCTTCATAGAATGCTGGTTCAAATCTTATTCAACCTAATGAGAAAATGGACCCTTCATACTAGATATGTCAGTTATACACATACAACTCTCAAGTACAGCAGTATGTGTGCTTTTATTTGCCCTGTGCATTATTGGGCTGTTTTGTACACTAGATGAACACAATGTCCTTTCTAAAAATAATACAATCTTTGTTCTAAAATTATCACAATTCTCTTTCTAAAGCAACATATCCCTTCTAAAAATCACACATAGACTTTTTTTTTTATCTTTCTATAATTAACACAATGTCCTTTCTTAAGATATCCCAATTCACTTTTAGCACCTCTGTTCTAAAATAAATTAATATTCTAATATTCTAATATTCTTTTTAAACATAACACAATGCCTTTTCTAAAAACAAAACGATGCTTTTTCTTAAAACCACGCCACGCCTTTTCTAAAAACCACACAATGCCTTTTTCAAAATAACTTAAGACTCTTAACACAATGCCTTTCCTAAAAATAACACTGTCCGTGGTAAACTCCAGATCGCTGGGGGCTATTATGGCAAACAAGGAGCCGTTGGAAAGGTGTCAACGAGCCATATCTAACTGTGAAGTTTACCTATCTAACTGTGAAATAAGTGTGAGACATATTTTTTATATTTAACATTTAGATATAAGATCATTTAAGGCAAATCCTCCATGTTGGGATGGCATATCACAGCACACACTCCAGTCCCCTGCTAAGTAACAGCCAATTGTAATCACAGAGTATGGCCTATTAGCATATCACTTTGTAAAAGTGAAACATTAAAATCCCACATTTAGAGTTGTCTTTTGTAAAAGTGCAACATTTAGATTCAGAGCGCAACATTTAGTTTTTTTAAACACATTTAGCTCTAAATGTGTGAAAATTGTGCTAAATTGTGTAAAATAAATATGTTAAGCTGTTTTTACAAATGGCACCCCATAGGGGTGTTAAGGTATACAAGTGTATACAGAGATGTTTTGAAAGCATCAGTGAGTATTGGATTTGTATTGAATCGGCATATTCAAATTTACAATATCTGTATCGGACAGCAAGATAGCGAAATTTTTAATGACGACGCTTTCAAATTTATATAGGAGGACTTTATACGGAGTTGGTCTCCCCTTTGCAGATATAACATCTTTCCTTTTGGAAGGCTTTCCACAATATTTGTGCTTATTCATTCTGTACAGCATTTGTGAGGTCAGGCACTGGTGTTGGATGGAGTTGAGGTCAGGGCTCTGTGCAGCCAGTCAAATTCTTCCACACTGAACTCATCCAACCATGTCTTTATGGAATAGAAAAGGTTCTTCCCCAAACTGTGTCCACAAAGTTGGAAGCATGGTGTTGTCCAAAATGTCTCAGTATGCTGACACATGAAGATTGGCCTTCACTGGAAGTAAGAGGCCTAGCCCAAACACCGAAAAATAAGTGTATGCTAATACCTTTGTCTATATAGTGTACCTTTGAATATGAGCATCCCCAATTCACCCAGTGATCTCCACCATTATAAAGTCTCTAGTCATGATGTTTAGGTGCTGACTGTGAGAGTTTACATGCTCTGATCGTAGAAGGGACCGTATCAAATGATCAGAAAGTGACATTGTAGTGGGAGCTTGTGAATGCAGAGGTGCTCTGCATCTTTATCCATCTCTAATGAAATTTCACATAATAACATAATTAAACATGCATATTCAAATTTCACAATGGAAGTCTTTGCTGAATACTTAGTCAAATAAATACTGAATATTTAGTCAAATAGTCATAAATGTCACATTTGCTCATGCACTTTAGCAACAACCCACAAGTCAGTACTTTTTACTTGTTTTCTAAGTATGAGAAGTTCTAATAATCTCAGCTTTTATGGTTTTATGACTTTATATTTTATTATAATTGCTGTCTTTAGTCTTTGATTAATTTACCAACTAAGATATGAGTATTCTTAGTCACAGATCATTACGATTAAGGCTTACATTCCAGATTGCTATTAGTGTCTAGGGAATAATGGAAAGTTAATAGCTACTGACTGCATTAATTCACATTAAAACAAGCATTTACCAGGTAGATGACCTTGATGAATGCTGCAACTAAAGGGAAAGCAGTTCAATAACACTTTATTAGCTATAAGATGCTAAAATATCATCATGTAGATTCATATAAAGAACAAAAATATTTGACCAAATGCTCTAAGACAAGTATGATTTAATCAAATAGCCATATAAAGGCCTAACACTCCATTTTCATATGAACTTATGAATCTTCTATCGCAGTAGCTCTGTTTCAGTATTTAAATTCATACACCTTGTCCCTTGCATAATTTGTGAAATAACAGAACATCTATATAAAGCAGATTTCAGAACTGGCAGGAAAATGTCAGTGCATGTGTGGAACCAGTCATTTCACAAATTGTGTGTTCTCAAATTGTTACATCTCAGTTCAAGGACAGCAGCATTGAACAGTCACTCAAGTCATCTTACATAGCTATCTATGAAGCCATCAGGCCATCAACCAAACATACTTGTTATACTTGTTTACAGGGATGGCCTCTATGAATAGACAAAAGTTTATCCAGATCAGGTGGAACGAGTAGGTCATATTCGACCAGCATGACCTGAGGGAGGAGTGTGTGTCCATGATTCATACTCTGCCTCGTGAGAGTGGCTCCATCAGGTGTGGACTGACACAAAAGCAGATGCTCGCCATTTGTTTAGCTGGATGTGTCTGCAGGAGAAGGTCATTAGGGTGAAGGAACCCATCCTGCTGAAAGCCAGTGCACAACATTAAACGCTGCTTGTTGGGGACTAATCACTCTCCGTTTGGCCCTTGACATAACAACAGCCCTCGTGTCCGCTGAGTTGCAAGTTTATCAGGACCACCTACCTTGAATCTGCACTTGCTGGCCATTTTTTTCAGAAACATGTAACATACTTTTTGTGAGCTGTTTATCCTTTTGCTGGCTGTTCATAACCGCTCCTCTACCTTGTCCATCAGAGTAGCATATACAACAGATACAGACTCACACACACATACTGCTATCAAAAATGTATTGTTCCCCTTTTGGCTAGCTCTAAATGCTTAATATGCTGCTGTGCTAAACTCCTGTATGTCTGGCAAAGTTTGGTTGCATCTGTAAAATTCTGTAAGAACTGCCTTTAACACCACATTGATCACACAGTGCTACAGTTACTTAGGCCCAAACAATTTCTGTCTGCTGTTTTTAATGTACATCAGACAAAAGCACCGGTGAAGGTGTCCCTCTTAAACATGTGGTTACATAAGCATATTGCTTTCATTTTTTGTTTATCACAATAAACAGATGCTATAAGATGTCTGACACTCTTTGAGACTCCAGGTTAATTGAACACCAACAAAAGGTTTGTTTTTTTTTCGGCCAATTTTTTTCCTGGCTTCCTCACTGTTATCATCACATTGTTTATGCATGAATTGGCTTTTGGAGTATATATGATAAAGTCTTAAACCCATAAAGTATTCGTGATATTATAACCACAGACAGATGATCAATATTCCATTGGCACCAGTAAATATGTGGGATACATTACATAAATAAGCATGGTTAAATAAATGGTTCCTTCTGCTGGGAAAACTTGGGTTCTGGCATTTATGTGGATGTTATTTTCCACGTTCCTAAACACTGCAGACCAAGTACACGCCCCCATGACAGTATTCCTAATGGCTGTGCCCTGTCACACCTCAAACATTGTTCAGAAATTAAATAAGGAACATGAAAACCAGTTTAAAGGTTGAGCCGGCCTCCCAATTCCCCAGGTTTCATTCTGATTGAACTAGGCTGATCATCTGCGCACTTAAAGGACCTGTATGTAGCATAAATCACAAAAAGCAAAAGCCTGACTTCATCCAGACTTGGGACTGTAATGAGTTTCTCCACCCCTCCGAATGGAAAAAAGGCTTATCAACAGGGTCTTAATGAATGTTGTAATTAAGGAAGTCTTGTACAGGAGACTAATGAGACTCTGAGGAAGGTGTTATTGAGTCTGACTAGCATGTTGATGCTAACATCATAAGAGAAGAGTGCGTGTGAGAATGACAACTAGTACAATAAGCCTTGCCTGAGGTGAGTTGTTTTGGAAACCAAAAGGTTTGACTCTGATCTGATGTTATGACTTTGTCTGGGGCTATAAATGGACTTGTTGCTGAGTAGACAGGCATAACAACACTTTTAAATTATTGCTCCTAATGAATGTTCTCACTATGTAACATTTATAGGAAAATTCATATTGCACGTCTTCCACTTCTGGCACATATTGTGAAGCACTTATCTCCTCACTTCCATATTGTTCACTTATTTGGACATACAGTCAAGTGAGCATGACAGTGATAAACACTGATAATGAAGGTGACCCTGTTTACACTTTTACACACAGCACTTGGAAGAAAAATAGCTATCATTGAGTTCTGTGTGTATTATATACTTCTAAAGGTGGTAGGATTGATGTTTTAGGCAATGCTTTTTTTCCTCTGAAATACACAGTCTGGCATATTAGATTCAGTATATCCAGTGGAATTGTTAGATATATACCACAGTGGGAAAATAAAATCACATCTAATGCAATTTAAAGAGCCATGGACATCCGGTCTATATTTTAGAGATACACTGCATGCTCAAAAGTGGGTTGACACCTGCTCATTAATTCATTTCTTCTGAAATCAGTGGTATTTATAGAACACCCCTTCCCCTCTCTTTGCTGCAGTAAGAGACTCTATTCATTAAGGATGGTTTTACATTATTTGTTGGAAAATTGCTATGAGGATTTGATGGCATTCAGCTACACTCTTCCAGCCTATGTTAAAGATGTTGAATGGAGGTCCATCACTCCAAAGAGCTATCTGCCTGTCTGTCCATCTGTCAATCCATCCATCCATTCATTCATCCATTAATGCATCCATCCATCCATCCTTCCAACCATCTGGCCACATAAAATGGATACATATGCCATTACTGCAGCATTATTCAGCTGAATGTGTCCATTTTTCAAACACCCACAGATATCCATCTCTAAAAGCAAAGGTTAACAGGAGGACTCATTAATATTGTTTTAAGAGATAAAACAATATTATGAGCACAGCACTGCTTTTTTCTGATACCAACTCTGAAACAATGAGTACTGATAGCAGCAGTACTGCTTGGTGACATCCTGCCTTCATAAAAAATAACCTATGAAGGCATTAGACTGAGCTCCTATTTGATGCCTGTAGCTTAGGTGTAAGGAACTGATCAGAAACCGTTCACACATTTGTAGCTGTGGCTTAGTTATAATGTGGGAACAAGATAATGAATTAATGGCATAACATAGTAAGGCATGGGAATGTTGGAAGATGCACTCTGGAAACCCAGAGTGCGTTTCCTAAGGTGTGTTACAGGATCAGCCACAGAAACTGGCCTAGACGAGGGGTAACAGGCAGGATTTGCAGAATAAAGGGGAAGAAAAGACAGAACAGGTTGAGAAACTGATAAAAGGAACTAAGACCTAAGACACAGAGACTGGGATGGTAGATGGGACAAGGGCTAAATGGAACACAAGACAGGTGCAGGGACAATGGGCTGGGAATACAAAGGCAGGCCTGGAAAAAGAGACAAGACAGGAAGTGGTGATGACAGAACACTGAGAAGAGCAGAGGGGAGAAACAGGCACCAGGTTGGATGGGAGCTTGAGGCCAGGACTGAACAGAGTTATGAACTGAGGGCTGACTTGGGTATAGATCCTGAGAATAGATCGGGGACAAGCAAGAGACTGAACACTGGGTAGGACAGGTGGCTGAGATGAAACAGGACACTGGACAGAAGACAAGATGTATGGCTGGGCAGAAGTTTGAACATGGGACTTGACAGGAGACGTGATACCAAGTCATAAAAGGTCTTCAGGAGCAGCCCCTGCACTCCAAAAGACCTGAGCCTCTGCAGTAGGTACAGCCTGCTGCACTTGCTTGCACTTGCTGCTCAGCCTGTTTAAGCTGAAGCACAGGTGGTTCAAGCTCTGGGACTGGAGCACAGGCTACTCAGGCTCTGGTGCTATCTGTAATTGCTCTGACAATTAACAACTATGCTGGCTTAAAGTAAGTGCTGAGCATAAAGCAGGTGTTTTATATATAAATAAATAACAGTACAGATGCTACTAAAGGCAGTTTTTTTCAGTATATTTTCTCTTCAGTGCAGGTGCATGTTTGACCCCCAAAGTGTAATTTGTTTGGCTAATGTGCTCACTCTTCATCTGACTCCTACAGCAGCATTTATTATAGTGCAATAGCATGAAGATACCGATCAGCTCCACCTTTTATGGCCTGTGATTGGATATTTAAACTTATTCACCGCTTAACTGTGAACATTCTTAAGTTTATTCTGTTTATTATTAATAGTTGAGCTGAAGAACACTGATACATATAAATGTACAAATAAACATGTAATCAGTAAAAATTAAACATTTAATTGAACTGCATAACATGAGGTTGGAAAATGTGTTTTTAATAGTATTTTTTATAAATGGTTTATATTAATTTAGATAAATTCCTGTAAAAGTAAATGTGGAGGAGAAAATAAATCATTAAAAGGAGAATCTTAATTAAATAACATGCACTCTGAAGCCTCTCAACATAATGACTTATTGTAATAAGTGAGGGATGAGGCAGATAGGATGTAATCACAAGATCCAGAAGCTTTAATAGAAAATGAGGGGTCTAAGGCAGGGTCAGACTGGGACCAAAAAACAGCCCTGGACTCTCTTTACCAGCTCGATTATCAAAACACAGGCAAAATGGAAGACCAGGAGTTTTAAAAAAGCTAAGATAAAAAGTATGTTACAGAGATGCATTAACTCAGAGTTTTCAAGAAATGTGCAAGAATCCACAAACACTGTGTGTATTTACACTCACACACACACACACACACACACACACACACACACACACACACACACA
>JBBPCW010000133.1:10245348-10255980 GCA_037974425.1 Phenacogrammus interruptus
CAAGAAATTTAGCAACGAAAGAGAGGTTGGAAATAGGGTGGTAGTTACAGAAATCATCAACTGCATGATGATGACTGCGATTTTGAAGAAGCTAGGAACTGAGGCAGTGAGGAGGGATGAAGCAGAGCTTCACTAATTTTGATTAGTGGATAATTTTGACAAACATTGGGATAGCTACTCTCGTGGGGTGGACTGGATTGCAATTCTGGATTCTGCCCCCTCTTCCTCATGCTTGGTTTATGTTTGGGCACGGTGCTTATATTGAAAACAAAACGATGGAAACGTTAAACAAACTTGAATATGTTTTGTATAAGGTAATGATGGATTGTTGTTTATTTTTACTTAGTTAAGCGGTTCTTGCCATAATGTGGAGTGGAATAGGATTACTAACCGTGTACCAACCCTACCATCATAACTGATAGTCCCAAACACATTTAGATGGCAAGACATTCCACAAACGAACTCTTGGCGAAGAACACCTTTATAACTAAATACCATTCCTGGTTAATACCTCGTGAATTTGACTGAAAATATGCAGAGAGTGTGCAAAGCTGTCATCAGAGCAATATGTGATGTTTACAGTATTAATCTACAATGTAGCCAATAATAAAAACAAAGGAAATTGTTGAATGAGAAGGTGTGTCCAGACTTTTGACTGGTAGAGTATACAGTAACCCTCCAGTTTTACATGGATCAGGAGTCATGGATTCAGTCACACGTGGATTTTTCCTGAGAACCAAACTCACAGTTTTTATGCAGAAATCCCAACAATAGCGCAAAAAATGCAAATATCCTCTGCTTTTTTTGGTTTTTGGTCACAACAAATATATTTTTTTTCTGGATGTTTTCACACAAGGGCAGGCTGTAGCCGACCTGGAAGCATTTTAATCAAATTCCACACCAGGGTTGAACCCCTGCGCTCCAAGGGCTATTTCTCCGCGGTGCAAGCACTCAGACATTTCAAACCCCACAGTTCAGTTGGTCTCCAGGACACCTCTCCAACGAGCCCTCATTTGTATTTTTAGCCCGACTAGATCGAGGTAATTCGCCGTGGTGTCCCAATACTTTTGTCCCGTGACCTTCGGAGTTGCATATCTCAGTGGGGAATTTAAATTAAAAGAGCCAAATACGGGTTTATCTTTACATTTTCTTTAGAAGTAATGCACAAATTAAAGTGTTCTGGGGGCATATTTAGGGGTATATTTAGGGTTTACACTATAAAACATACGCATTTGTTTTACCAAAACACAACAATACGTTTTTTTCAGTATATGTGGGTGCTCTTGGGTTACTGTGTATATATATAAATATATATATGCTGGGTTTTTTTTTTAAATCCTTGGCCACCTGCCACTTGGGATGGATTCGGCGATAACAGTCAGGTCATTCATAAAAACTGTTATTGGGGGATTTCTTCAACGGGACCTGCACTCAACCTCTGCTGACTTGACAACCATATTCATGATGAGGGCAAAGAGTATGACTGAGATGGTGCAGCCTGTTACTATGCCTTTCTCAAGCCGGTGCCAGTCTGATGTGCCTGAATCAGCACTGACTCTTAATGATGTCGCAGCAGGGCTAACTCAACATGTTTGTGCAGGAAGGAACAATATGCATTTGCATGGTCCAGCCATAGCACAGTCAGGTCTCCTTTTCCCTCATGTGACAGAAATGCCTTCCATTTGGAATGTTTTGCATTAATATGGAAAAAAGACTGTTGTTACAGATGTGACAAATATTGATTTGGTTGCAACCCTGTTATATTCTTTGAAGCACCAGGCTAATTAGCGAAGCACATTACCCTGCATTATTACCAGCAGAGCCAGGAAAAGCTACATCTCCAGTGCAGCAGTCTTCTAATGCTCAGATGGGACTTACGGATCACTCATCTCGCTTCCCCCAAATAGGCACAGCGTGAGCTTGCCATACTTTTTTCAAGCTATTGTAGTTTTCCCCTTATGTTCACTCTTTCTCTCTCCCTTTTATGTTAGCAATGCTTTGAAACGCTCTGTGTGTTTTAATATTGTACCACCTGGTGAGCAATTATATAACTATTTCCAGACTTGAATAAGTACTTCGGTACTAATGATGAAATTATTGTAATAGCTTAAATGGAGGAAATCTCACTTCATCTAAACATGCCCATCAGGACTTCAAGCACAGTTACAGCCTATAGTTTCCTATACTTTGGCGGTTTTGAAATGAGATTTCAAATGACTGAATCAATAAAATAAATGCAAATTACCATATGGTTCCCCACTGCCCAATTCATATAGATGTAAACACTTGCTACTGTTTGGATGAAGAAGCATATTGCTGCTGTCGTATGTCAAACCTCTTTTTTTGGAAATGCAAGTTGCTCTTCAAATTGTATGAACATTTCATGATGTGGTCTCTGGAAGTGTGGCTTATAAAGTTTCAGTCCATAACATCTGTGTTGTTATAATGATCGATGAAAAGTTGGGGTGCAATATCAACTGTTATATTTGCCAGAAGTAAATTGAATGCTCACTATATATTTCATACCTTTTATGATTGATCATAATACAACATCATAAAATGTATTATAATAGAGTAAAAATAAATGCGATACCTTTTGTATTATAAGTGGAAAATGAATGAAAACATTTTCATAGTTGATAGTTGCTTTCTTTGTGGAGGATGGTCCCATTAATTGTCTCCATGGATTGTCTAGGACTGGCTTTCTTCAGTCTTCTGAGAACTGAACTGTATTACCGCCACTAGTCCAGCGGTGGCAGTAATACACTGAAAAGTTGTCAACCGCGACAAGAAGAAGAAGAAGAAGAAGAAGAAGAAGAAGAAGAAACCTGTTGCAACATCTTTGTGTCTTTTCCTTGTATCTTAGTGTTTTCCCCCCACCCCCCATTTTCAACTGTTATCTCAGTTTATGTAGTATTAGTACGCTGTGCCCTGTCTAAACATGCGGGAAGAGAGTTATTTCAATGTTTCTTTTGTGTTCGAGTGTTTGTTTTCCCTCGTCGCACGTTGCTACATCACGGTTTTTCACTATACGCAGAGAATCTTGGAACGTAACCCCCACGAATATGACTGTATACTAGTTTTATTTCACTCCTTGCAAAGTCCTGTTAAATTATTGATTTCTTTCCTGTTTTTTGAATGATTGATTGATTCTTTTGGTGTGATGCTGTCTTTCTGTATTTTGACCCCTGCTTGTTATGATGATGAATGTTGGATTGTCCCAAATAAGCTACTCTGGACATACATCACAGTTATCTTTTTTGTTGTATTCCAGGTATTCTTATGCTCCTCCACTCTCTAACCAGACCATCTGAACCAGTGGGAAATACACAATAGTGTAGCAACATAAATACCACTAGCAGCATGTCATTGCCACACAGAAAAGAGCACAGAGCCTTTCAGAGCCAGAAATAGCTACCGCGCTGTAAAAGTTCACATTGTCCTGTTTTTAAAAGTCATTCAAGAATTTAGCTGGAGGCCATTAGCAGTAAGTTTCCAACTGGTACAGCATGCACATTTGTCTCGGTCATGCTTAAACCTTCTGTGATGGGTCAGTCTGCAGATTGTCACGTGTCATATAATTTTAGGAGGATCTGTTTTAATCTTGTTTACCCAACATGCAGCTTGTCTCATCTTATGTAGTATTTCTGTACTATTAAAATACCATGAGTTTGTGTTTAGATGAAAAGCTGTTTTCTTTCATCCTGGGTATACACTGCTGTTGTTTCTACTGCTGTATTTTAGGCACTGACCTTGAACTGCTCACAGTAAGCCCACATTTACACACCAGTCAGTCATTAAAAGTCTGTTGTACCCAGGAAACCTGGGCATGTGTAAGGATCTATGGGACACTGATATGCTACATAGTGAGGGCTAGATGACTAGGTCACAACATGTGCAAGTAAGTGTAAGTGTTTGTCATATGTGAACACAACGTAGCACACAATGTGAACAGCACAAAAATGTTCTCTGCATTTAACCCATTCATGAAGTGAAGCAAAGGGCAGCCAGGATCTCGGCGCCAAGGGAGCAGTGTGTTGGGACGGTACCTTGAGCAGACCTTGCCCAAGGGTGCCTCAGTGGTGCCACTTGCACCATCTGATTACAAGGACAGATCTCTAACCAGTAACACTTATCCACTGCCTAATTGTCTACAATAGGCATGTGAGCTGTAGAACTGGACAGTGGAATAAGTGAAAAAAAGCTGGCATGTTCTGATAGAGCACATTTTCATTTATATCATGTGCATGGCTGGGCATGTGCAAGACTTACCTAGGGCAGCAGTTTGCACCAGGATGCACATGGGAAGAAAATAAACCAGCAGAAAAGTGATCGTGGCATTCATATATATGTATATGTGTGTGTTCATGTGTACTTCATCAAAAGTAGCAACTGAACTATGACACATGTGACTGTATCAAAGGAAGAGATGCAGTTTAGTGGCATTTCAGAGAGAGAACAAAGTAACCCTTGACTGTCACAGCAACTCTATTTATGGCATTCACCTTTTACTTTTTATTACCATAGCACTGCTTTGGATTTCATAACTGTTTATCGTATAATTGTCTAACGGCTGGATGTTTTCTTTTCTTGTTAATGTGCAAGCATATCCAATTACTGTTACAACAGTTTTATTTAAACTGCAGTTTCAGACAGATATGTGTGTTTTATTTATCTACCAACCAGCTGTCCCAGGAGTCCGAATCTGTTCCATCCTCCTCTTCGGAACTGAACACACCCAGCAACTCAGTAATGGAGAACCGATTCACCAGCTCTCCTCAATCCATTTCTCAGTGAGTAGCTTTATTTTCAAAAAAGCAAAACACAAAAGAGGCACGATGGCCAAACACTAATATGTGTGTGTGTATAAAAACTAGTGCTGGGCCGTTAACGGCGCGAGATTCTTATTGCGCGATAAAAAAAATATCGCCGTTAACGCACCCCACCTACCCCCCTCCATCCCCCGGACAGAGGGAGCTGTGTCTATACTATGCAAGCTATGATGAATTTGATCTTGATATTTCAGTGACTTGTCCGGTTCACGCACGTTTTAAACCTGTCTCGGCCTGTCTGTCGGGGGGGGTGGGTGGGGGGGGAGTCCTAGACAGGTTTAAAACAAGAGAGAATCTCGCGCACATTAACACTGTTAACGCCAAGATTACAAATTTCGTTAAAAAAATGTATCTATGCCCACCTCTAATAAAAACAGATGCACTGGACTGGTGATGAATAAGTAGATTATTTTATTAGCGATGAGCTTCAGTTTGTTGTTGGTGACTAATTTTTTCAGTATCACAAAACTCTCTTTTGATATTCTCTGGGACTTTCAGAGACTGTTCAGCACCAGAGGTATTCAATTGGAATATGAGTATGTTTGAGTTATTTGATTACTGGACATAAAATATTGAAGAGGTGCCAAAAGCAATTGTGTTTTTCATTTAAGCCTTTTATTAGCTTGACTCGTCCGGGTACAGTAGTTTCCGTTGTAAGTGAGGAACAAAGGGAAGTTCACAAGATGAACAAGCATGTATACCCACCTCCCTCACATCACATTCATTTATGCAGGCGGCTCAGAAAGCCAGAGTCAGTGACGAGGTTTAGTAAATGAATGCAGAATAGCTAACGTAAATAACACAACAAATGACAACCTTCGGAAACAGATGGCTAACGTATTTTCTCCCCCCTCATCTTTTGTCCTCTAGCTCTGCATATAGTGTTATCCCAGCAGCTGCCTAGGACAATGGATCACTGTTTATTTAGACTCTGCTCTTATTGTTAGCATTATGAAGGAGGCATTAAGGGATCACATTAATATCTGAAGTCCTGGCGACTGCAGGGTGCTATGTTCTGCTAAAACTTTCATGCAGAGGTCAAGGATGACTCATTGAATATTCATTTGAATTAATATTTAAAAGGCAGAAATTGAGATGCTTTTCATTGCACCTGTGGGAGAAAGGCAAGGCTTGTTTTAAAACCCAAGGACTTTCATCATTTGAATGTGCTATTCACACATCTACTAATTGAATTACACTTAGCAAATTGGTGGATTATTCATAAGAAGGGCAATAGGGAAGGATCTTTTAAATGTAAATTCTACATTTTCCAGAGCCTTCAGACTGTGCTGAGCATTCTGTTCACATCTTATTCCACAGCAAGCCATCAGTGGCTTGAACACTGATCTCATCACATTATACAAAACATGACTTTTCCAGTATATACTGTGTATTGCTATTGTCATACTTTGTAAATTCCTTTCTTGAAAGAACATACCAGCTTTTCTGGATGAATAGGCTAATAAAAATAGTCTACAATCACTTGGAATAACATCTCATTACATTAACACATGTTAACATTAAGAATTTTCCATTTCAGAAAACGTTTTATGACGGCTATGTTGAGAGGACTCTGCTGGTCATTCTTGGTTTTCAGGAAAATCAGCTAATGACAAATGGATTTCTATTAGATGGGACCAATGTATAGGTTCTAATGGATGTTTTGGGTAGTCTAACCATTTAGATTGTGTTAGAAAAACATTAAAAAAAAAAACAACAAGAAAGACCTAACATACTACCAGAGATTCCATAGGGAAAGCAGTAAAAAGTAGAAGAAACGTATGATAGCACTGAGTATCTTTAAAGGTTTGTTGACGTTTATGGTCCAAACTGAATGTCTAGCAGTCAAGATCTGGCACTGCAGTGCAGTGACAGTGACACCGATAAAGAGCGATCATGTAAAAAGTGTGGCACACAACCACTAAACATAAATGACAGGAAAGTAACTGCATCCTTGTGATTCATGTGTTTATTAAAAGGTTATTGCTCATGACTCAGAATTCATAGAGTAGAGATCATATAGCGTCATTCATTCTGGGACTCAAGAGGCTCATCTGAGCATTACTATGTAAACATCATCACTTTAGATAGAAAATATCATTTCTTTTTCAAAATACTGGCACCTGTTAGACTTGTATATCTCCAGTATGACTGGTATGATGGCTATTCCAACTTGCCCTTCCATATAGCAGTGTTTTTGAAGGAAGGATAGTTGTCACAGAGAGCCCTTAACAGAGAAATCCATGTGCCTCCTACATTGTACTATAATAAATAGTTCTGCACTGGCCACCCATGCTGTTAAAACACAGACTGTATTGAGAAAAAGTTAATGAAACAGTTTAGAATGGAAAGGAAGAGTTGAGATTGCAACAGAAAAAGTGAAGTACAAGAGGCAGAGAATTGCTTCAGTGCAGATATATCCGATATACTGTACAATGAATACAAAAGTGAGAAAGCATCTTGCAGATTGCGGATTCCAATGAGGATAAATGAATGGCAATAATGATTCATTCTAGTACATGCAGACTCTTTCATCTAACCGATAGGGAAAAATGTGCTGCAACTATTTTTCATTATGTTGTGCTTTTCACTGGCTGCCACCTTTTGCCATTTGTGTGATATGGCAGCAATCCAACAAAGCAGGGGAAGAAGTAGCTAGCTTTTAGACTAACCTAGCAAGGACACAGCAACTAAAATTCTCGCTACATAAACACCTGGCACTGATTAATACTACACTATATGGACAAAAGTATCGGGACACCTGATTGTTATACCAACAGGGATATTAATGACATTGTGTTCAAATACATAGACATTTCTGTTAGTACTCTATTGGTAAGGAGAATGTTTTGTTTACCTGTGGAGGGTCAGGTCTAAAACATTGTAGATAGGAGAGTACCGACAATACCAATACCAAAACCAAAATAGTGTGAAAAACAAGTAAAACCAAACACAGTAGGACACTAGCCTTGCCAAAAGCACTATAACCAATCATTCTGCATATCAGTCAAACAGCCTTGTCCAATCAGATTGTTAAAATGGAACATAAGCAGTCTGGCTTCCCAGGCTGTATTTCAGCACCACTTTGCAGTGGACAGCGTCTGTTCACTAACAATGTTTGTATTACAGGCAATGTCTTCTTCTAGCTGTTCACAGTAGATTTATGACTTGACTAGTCTATGCAACCCCTCACAGGCCTTTAACTAAAGTATTGGGACGCCTGATCATTATACCAACAGGGACTTTAATGACATTGCGTTCAAATGCATAGACTTTAATAAGGAATTGGTCTTCCCTTTACAACTATAACAGCTTCTACACTTCTTAAAATGTTTTCCACAATATTCTAAAATTTCTGTGAGATTTTGTGTCCATTCTTTCTGTAGAAGCATTTACGAGGTCAGGCACTCATTTTGGACGATAAGGCCTGGCTTGCAGTCTCTGTTCTAGTTCATCCCAGAAGTGTTCCATGAGGCTGAAGTCAGGGCTCTGTGCAGGCAAGTTGGCCTCGCCCCAAATACTGAAAAACTGTTATGACCCAATACTTTTGTCCATATAGTGCATCTGAATATCTCATACAAAACAAAAGAGACCATGAAGTGTCCTCTACAGCAAGGTGCCTGTTATTTATACCAATAAAAAAACAAGGACATGCAAGTATTTGTGTGATTGCTCTTAAGTTAATTTAGACACATCTTCAATTGACATTTAGTTCTTTTCCATCTATGGGGAGGATACAATTTTATAGAAGCAACAAAGAGACTAACAGTGATCTTAGAAGTATTTTTTGAGTCATCACTACACTCCTAACAACTGACTTGACTTTTCCTGGGGCTTACTCACACATCAGATCCTGCAGATTCTACCAGTTCCCTTTTTGTATCACAGTCATTTTAAGCCTCTGACTCATGTGGATATGGCTTGCAGCTTATAATAAGTAAATACCCAGTTATCATGGGTATTTGCTTCACAACTGTGCATTGTAGTGGGGAAACTGGATTGACATCCATATTTGATCAGGCTAAATGAGAATGAGAAACTATGTAGTTTAAATTATTTGAGCATATGACACTTGTACACTGAAAAGGTCTCTTATAGAGATGCATGGTTGAAAGTAGTAAATGCTGTGACAACGGCCCGGGTAGGACTGTGTTGATCTGGGTTATTTGTGGTGTTTGAATCCTTCTTGTCAATCACCATCCTCTGGAGCGATATCTGCCAGAGGGATAAGAAGTGCGGCGGTTGGGTTGGAGTTGGGAATTGTACTGGGTTATGCCATTTGGGGGTGCAGTACACCCTGCTGAAAGTCTGTACTTTGAAACCATGAAGCTGAGAAATAAACAAGGCTTGCTTGAAGATCAGTGTGTTTTCATCTTCTCTCTCACGCTCACCACATTGGTGTCTGAAGTGAAAAAGTGAAAGACTGGCAAGATGTAGGGCACACTTGCAGGAGACCTGTAGAAGTGCATACGCCGAGCTTACCCATAATTCACGCCATCAGCGCATAAGAAGTCGGCGCTGCACGCCTTCCTTCGTGCCCTCTTGCTGGAGCGACTGCAGCAGCATGTGCTACTGAAGACCCCGCCTACCCTGACGGCAGCGCTAGCAGAGGCAGAGCATGCAGAGGCAGAGCATGCAGAAGCCATCTTGTCTGCCGTCATTCCCACTCCAATGAGTGGCAGCCGGAGAAGCGGAGGTTGAAGAAGCCCCAGAATGGCTCCCCCCAAGCAAAGCGTCCCGTCAACCAAGGGTGTGCTATCCTTGCAGACTGCCAGTACATTTGACACCGCACTGCCTAGCACCAGCTCCAAGCGAGAAACAGCAGCAGCTGGTGGGAAATGGCCAGTGGGCGGAGTCATGAGAGCCATGCCGTCCGCTACCCGCCAAGCCCCTCCAAGACCCCAGACCCCACAAGTGGGTCATCTGGAAGACGCTGAAGGCCTCTATGTGGAGTGTGCCGTGGAGGGAGTCCGCTGTTGAGCGCAGGTCAACAACTGCTTCACTATCACAATTGTCAGGCCAGGCGTGTTGCCCCACACACAGCAGCAGACTCCACACGGCTGGGAAGAGACCAACGTGCGGCTCGCCGCGGTGACTGGAGTGCATGCAAAGACGCAGGGAAGGAAGCAGCCGACCATCACAGTGAACAGGGTGTCAATCAAGCCCGAGGCGTGGCCACATTAAAAAAAGAAAAAAAAAAAAGAAAGGAAAGAAAGAAAATAATCGAAATAAAAAAAAATAAAAATTTTGCAGGGGACACAGCAACTAACATAACTAACAAGACCCTTGCTGAAGAATAGACAAGTCAAACATATAACAGGTGGTCAGCACCATTTACAAAAACAGAGGGGAACATATAACAATCAGTTAACACACAACCAACACAACAGGCTCTGAAACAAAAGCATAATGTTCTTAAATATACAAACAGCAGATTTACTGAACAATTCACAAAATATTACATCCCAAAGGCACATGAAAAGACATAATACAGAGATGGTTTGATCAAGGCCATCTCGACTCCTCCCATGACCAAATACTGCTCTGTTCCTCTGTGGCACCCTTTTGCTTCCGGACAGATTCTTGCCAAACAAGAACACAACAGGAAATGGTAAACATTTAGTGCTAAAAAATGTCTTTGCTCCCAAGTTTGTGTCCCTACTGAAGTACAATAAATGTCCACAGCATAACAAAACAGTCTTGTGGGTTTTCTTTTGATAAACAAATTTTGTGTGTGTGTGTGTGTGTGTGTGTGTGTGTGTGTGTGTGTGTGTGTGTGTGTGTGTGTGTGTGTGTGTGT
>JBBPCW010000133.1:10256080-10267401 GCA_037974425.1 Phenacogrammus interruptus
GTGTGTGTGTGTGTGTGTGTGTGTGTGTGTGTGTGTGTGTGTGTGTGTGTGTGTGTGTGTGTGTGTGTTTTGTGGTGTTTTTTATTTATTATTATTTTATTGTTTAATATACCTCCAGTGCATGTGTCTACTTCAAAGAGACACACATGTCTTCAGCCTTTGTACTTATAAATATGAATAAAAATAACAAAGATATATTTAAACAAAAATATTTGTAAAAAACAATAAATAAGTATTCCGACACTGTAAATGAAGAACATTGGAATTTTGTTGCAAAGTTGCTGGCAAGTATACCTTCAAGTCATCTACTGTATGTTAAGAAATAATTAGCTTTGTGCAGCTTTGTCGTTTGTGCAGTTTTAGCCCATTCTTGCTAACAAACAGTCTTTAACTGCCCAAGGGTCCTGTTTTCCTCATAATACCTCCATATATATTTTCAGTGGGACTGGCTGGGCCATGCAAACACCTTTTTTTTAATCCTGTTTATTTTATTTTGGCAGAATGCTTAGGGTTGCTTTCTTGTTGAAATGTATTCCCATTATTGGCTGACGATGAAGCTATTTTCTAATAAATCCTGGTACATCAGTCTATTCAGGTTTCTTTCTTCAGGTTTTAATGCCACTGTGGGGTTTGCAGAAAATGCTACCCCATATTGTGATATCCCAACTTTGCACTTAACCCCAAGGACACTAAACGCAAAGTTACAATTTAGTGTCCTTGGGGTAATCATAGGACCTATATGTGGTACATATTTGCAGGAGTGATTAGTTGTGAGCTCTAATAAACCATATTTAAAAAAACTTTTTTACATTTAAGTGTTGTTTAATAATGTTGTCCCTGAGAACATTAGGAAGCTCCCTTACCTTCACCACAGTTGCTACTTGTCACATGAAACCTACCATTTCACTGTCTTCAATATCTTTTATAATCACACTAGTTACAATGTGCATCGTATTGTAGTACTATATGCCTTCACCTATATGTTTTACGTTTAATAATGTTTTGCTTAAACGTATCATTACTTACGATTATCATTACTTAGTACATAAATATACTATAACAATAAAAAGATATTGAGTATAATGCAGAACTATGGACTGCTTGCACAACGTAGCATAATGGATATCTTCATTCCAAACAACACTGTTTACTTCCAGCTAATGTCCTTTAGCTGCTACTTTTTTGGGAGTTTTTTTGTACATTTTTGTTTCCCTCACCTTTTCATTACATTTTAATCCATTATTCCATATTTATTTTTCTTTATGGCTAATGGCTTTTACGTGTAACAAGCTGTTTCAATCATTTTAAAGGTCCAGTTTTGTCAGTGAGTGATGTGAGACAGCCTACTAATAGATTAATGATTGCTCTTTAGGTACACAGTGCTTGCAGGACTTGCCAAAAAAAAATGGTGATGCTTTGATCTACTATCAAAAGTGAATAGTGCAACTTCAGCATCATTGTTCAAGAAAGACTTTAAGTGTGTTAAGCTTTGTCCCCATCTCAAAAACTCCATTAGCCACCATGCTACAGGTTAATCAAGAAGCCTGAGAGTAAAATCAAGACTCAGCAGTCACTTTCCACAAAGGTCACCCAACTCTGTGTTACTTTTAATGCTTTTTTTTTTTAATCGAACTATAGGAACAAGTTCTCATTCTGACTTCCACGGATGGCTTGCACAGACACAAAACAACACAGTGTTTACACATCAGTTATTCTTAACATTACAATCTCCTTCCTAATATTATGTAAGCCCCTCTTATACTGCCAAAACAAGTCTAATGTCTCAAAGCATTGACTCCACAAGACCTCTGAAGGTGTCCTGTGGTATTAGGCACCAACACATTGGCAGCAGATCTTGTAAGTCACTTGTGAGGTGGGGCCTCCATGAATTAGGCTAGTTTGTAGTAACTCCTCTGTGGGTTTGAACCAGACATACAAGTCATTGTTTCATATGTGCATCCTAACACTTGCCCATTTCTTCAGCTTCTGCCTCCAACACATCAACTTGCTGCCAAATATATCCCACCACCTTGACAGATGCCATTGTAATGAGATAATCATTGTTATTCCCTTTGCCTGTCAGTGGTATCAGGGTTGTGGCCAATCGGTCCTGTGTTCATGGTAGCTAATGAAATAATGCTGGAGATTCTGGTGAATTTTTGAGCTTACTTACCATAGTAACTGAAGACATACATTATATGGACTAAGGTATTGGCATGTCTGACCATTACACCAACAGGGACATTGCATTCAGATACATAGACTTTAATGTGAAGTAGGTCCCGCCTTTGCAGCTATAACAGCTTCCACTTTTGCCTTTTCAAGGCTTTCCACAAGATTTTGGAGAGTTTCTATATGAATCTGTGCCCATTCATTCTGTAGAGCATGTATGAGGCCAGGCATTGATTAAGATTGCATTTCACTTGAAGTAAGGGACCACATGAGGTGTGTCTGAATACTTTTGTCTATATAGTTTTGCTAAACACACCCAATTGATCTCTACTGATGGTTTGTAATAGCAATCTCCTCCATGCGTTGCTTGTGCAAAGAGCCATGATTGAGCTGTCCAGGGTGTTTCCCCTTTCACTCTATGAGGGCTGGGATAGGCTCAAGCACCCCCTGTGACTCTGGTCAGGATAAGTGGATCAGATAATAGATGGACAGATTAATCTATTAGCCAGTCTAATCCTGGAGTTACACTGATATCGTCTGCACATGAGCGGAACATGTTCCAGTCTACATCATTGAGTGCGTTCTGTAGGATGGCTTCTGATCGAACAGGCTAGCGCTGTATCTCCCTCATGACTGGAGCTTACTAACGAAACTTTTGTTTATATTCATCCATGAGGAAAACAACATTCTTTGTTTTGTCTTCTGAGTACCACAGCCATTCACAATAGTTCAGGTTTAAAAGCTGCACTATTGCACCCGTGTGCATGAAAAACGGGGATCTCTCGGATCCACTACCGCAGGTCTATTATACTTCAATAGGAAGTGGGTCGAATATGAACATCACTGGGGGTTCGTGGGCCACACAGTGTATTTGTCAACTAATGGCTAGAAAATTACTCTTTAAGGGAAAAGGTATTATATTAGTAAGACCAAATGACACATATCCATTTTCTTTAACCTTAATACTTTCACATAAGGGGTATTTTAACCAAAGTCCATATTCATATTTTGCTACATTCAACAGATTTAGAGCCCTCATAAGCCACTACCCCTCCTGTGAAGTGAGTGCAGCTGCTATCTTAGACTTGTCTTTTTTTTAAACCATCAAAAATAGCCGTTTTAACGGCATCCGGTTCGAAACGAGACCTCTGACCGGTAAAGTCGTTAGAGTAGATACATCACCAAGCGAAAACTACAAAGGTTTTGCCCTCGCTGTGTGTGTGTGACTGGATTCTCTTCATCTTCTATTACTGCCAGACTTTTACACTCTGCTAGTTTATGAGAGATGCCCATGATGTGCCAGATGCAATTTCCAGGTCTCAAATAGAGGACATGTTCAAGGAAAAGAAGACGCCTGGTTACCAGAACATGTCTTTTCCCCGGACCTGTCCTCTATTTGAGACCTGGAAATTAATAAACACAGGCTTCTGAACATAGCCACACCATACCAGAAGTTTACCAGAAGAATTTGACTGTCAATGTGTATTACGTCAAAGCTTTAGTCTTCAGCTTGATAAAATCTGATTCCTTGCTCTCTAGGCTAGCTAGGCCAATGTTTTAGCCAATGATGTGGCTGCATGAGACAGCAGGCCTCATCGCTGAAATTTATTTAGTAATGGCAAACAGCTCAACAGGCCGTACGAGTTCATGTAGTTTCCTAATACATCAGAAACATCTGCTTAGTGGGCTAATCGATTGCCAGCACCTACAGATTGCTAAGCTATCAGGCTGCAGCCAAAAGCTGTTGTTCTGTCAGGGAGCCTGGCTGATTTGGAGCGAGAATTGAAACATTGCTGCCGAGAAGCCTCTGGAGAGATGGTGGCTGGTTCATTAATAAAGAATGCCACTGGCCAGGGCTGTAATGAGTGCTTTATTCGAAGCCTTTCAGTACTTTAATTGCAGGCCCAAAACATTCATTTTCAATCATCATTACTGTCTGCCTCTTAACTTCTCATTCCAGTGCTACCTGGACACTCCTGGCAGGCACATGAGGACATGTCCAGAGACACTGGAATGAGTGCTGGCACATCAGGTATAACGACCAGAAAGGACTTTAATGTGATTATATTTAGCCTTCTCTTGCCAGGTTTCAGGAGCAAATAGAATGCTGTCTGCTCAAAAATAACTGTGTGTAGAAGATTAATGCATGAGCCTACATTAAAAATGTCAACACTGCAAGGATTGCTAGTGGATTTCTATAAGAATCTTAGGGTAGATTTTGCTAATTTTGTTGCATATGTTATTTATTATTATAATAATCTTATTATTCAGTGGATTATATTCGTTGCATTCTATGTATTGTATTTTTCATTTAAAATGATCTTATCTGACAAGTACTCTCTGTCCTATGGTCAGTTCTTTGGTAGTAAGTTTTAATTTACAAGATCTAAATTCTCAGGCCTGAAATTCTTAACCAAGCTTTAGTTTTCAGGCATTAAATTCTAGTTTTTGAGCATTACGATGTAGTTTTTGGAAGTTAAGCTGTAGTTCTCCAGCATTAAGCCCTAGTATCTTGGCATTAAGCTCTAATTTTCATGCATTACACTTTCGTTTTTGGGCATTAATTGTCACGCACACCAGGTCGCGTTGGGTCAATTGGCACCGGAAATGACCAATTGGCACCGGAAAGTATAAAAGCAGGAAAGTAGATACACACATCACACAGACATTGAAGTTGCATGCTTCATGTTAGATGTGCCCTCTCCATCACTTATTCTCCGGTACCATGAGTACTTCAGCTCTTCGGAGCGGTTCATTCCCTTACACGTGTGTGTGTTTGAGAACGCGGATTCATTTGGTGCGGATCCTTACTGCTCCTGGAGCATTCTTAGAATAAACCGTGTGGCAAACCGGCTCTCTCATGTCATCCGCATTTGGGCTCTTCCTCCATGCAACATTTGAGCCAGATTCAGTTCATTCCTGTTCCACTCATGACATTAATGCCCTGAAGCCTTATGGGATCTTAGCTTTATTGAAGTGTAACTAAAATATTCTAAGAAATCTGTAGAAATGTTATAGGGCCAGATGTACTTTGCATCCTTGCACTCACACTGAAAGTAGGTGCTGTGGTATATTAAATAGGCATAATTATCCTTTAGTGATCATAATAACAAAGAGGTGGTTGCAGCTCTTTTGCGCTTTTGCCTCATTGCACATGCACTTACAGGAGTTTCACTCTCAAATGCGAAATGCTTGGAAGAGATTGTTTTAATGAACCATATACACTAATTTACCAATTAAATTAGAGCAGATGCACTGTGTGCTATTTAACACCTGTGAAAAATGTATCACCAAAATGGTACGTTTACAGAAAATGAAACTATTAAAAATATCCAGAGAAAGTAATGATGTAAATTCTACAATATTAATTCAAAGTCAAGTCAAAGTCAAAGTCAACTTTATTGTCAAATCTGCCATACGTACCAGACATACAGAGAATTGAAATTATGTTACTCTCAAACCACAGGTGCATACATGTAACATTAAATACAAAAAGGTGCAATTTTAACAATACAGACATGTAACATTAAATACAAAATACAAAAAGGTGCAATTTTAACAATACGGACATGGTAATTATTGAGAAAACAATAGAATATGGAATATCCCATGAGGATGGTGCAAGTTTAGCTCAATTACTTACTAAATAAATTAGTATTACTTAGTAGTCAACAAGTATGAACATGACCATATTGACCAAGTTGTTTGAAACCTGGTTATTATAACACAGCTGGCCAGGTGTCCTATGAACAGTACTTCTTTAGTAAATGCTTCTTTCAGTTTAATGTGGGGCAGCTGGTGGTCTAGTGGTTAGAGAGTTGCCCCTGTAATCAGAAGGTTGTGGGTTACACTCCTGGTGGTACCACAAAATACACCCCCCTACTCCCCACCCCCACTGCTCCGTGGACACCTTTCCTTAGTGGCAGCGAAAGAATTTCACATTGTTCACATGTGACTATAAGGGTCCACTTTACTTTTTTATAAATGTATATATTGCAAGGCACATACACCAGCCCCTTCCCAGCTCAATCACTACTGCATATTCCTTTGTACTGCTCAAATCAAAGCCCTAGACAATATGACTATATGAAATAGTAACACCATTACTGTGCTATTTCTCTCTGACAGGCTCCGTATTAAAGATACATATGGAAAATGACATCAGCAGTCCAAGGCTATTATGGGTTGTGTGGGAAAAACGTTGCTAACATAACTAACAGTCACCGTTGGCCTTCGTGGTCACAATCCTCAGAGGCAATTTTGGTCTGAAAGCTCTTTTGTTGTACAATAATATTTTTGAATCTCTGGTCCTGGATGAAGCATTTTTTTGTATTCAGCACAGCTGCTGAGGGGACAGCTGAATGGCAAACACAAAGGCGCTCAGGGACAGTTTCAATCAAAAAGACAATGATATGTCACCACAGTGCATCAGCGAAAACTTAACAAGGGATGGGGAGCTTTCACAAATAATAACGGGAGAAATGTCTGGCAAGTAAGAGGAAGCAAGGCGATGCCCAAAGCCACCGACATCGCCCCAACCTTATTCAGTATGCACAGTTTATACTTCAAAAAGAAAAAAAAAATGGAAAAAAGCATTTAATCACAAACGGAGGGTGGCAGAGCCTTCGCCGAAGCTAGCTGAAGTTGTGATGGGTGTCATTTTTCCCTGTGACGCATTCCACAGCCGTGCCACTTGTCTTTGGCCCGGGCTCAAGGTATCAGTCTCCTTTGCCAAGATTTAATGGAATTTCTGCCGCCATCCGCGGCAATCTATCCGGATCCAGATGGATTTGCTCATTTCATTAACGTTCGACTTGTTCGCTGAGACCACCTTCAGGAAGGCCCCAAAATTAGCACATGAATGATTGGAAAAAGCTGAAATGCCAGCCATCTGGAGATTTGATAGACGAGATTGATTGACCCTCTGGAGGTTTTTGTACATAAACATACATTTTACCACCTCCACAGGAAATCAACAAGATGCCATTATAGCATGTGAGTGAAATGCAATCACTGGCGGTTAGGCAGATAAATGACTAAAGCACAGACCTGCCATGTATGGGATCATTGATAAAACTATCAGTCCTAGCCACACTCCGTGACTGCTGAACCCCTCTGAGACTAGTTTATATACACCGAGATAGAGACACAACTTTAATTGCACAATGATTACAAAATTGAAATTAAGTAAATGTCATCCATGGCAATGTCCAGCCATGTGGAAAACTGATTTGTCTCAGAGCAGGCAGGTAAGAGGCCGAGTTGCAATCAAAATACACATTGTTAGAGTCTCTGTGTCATGCCGGGGTCAAGTTGCGTCCGGCCTGTAATAGGCAGGTCATATTTTGGAGCTGCAAAAATGAATAGCAAGCTTGTTAGCTGGCCCTGTGCTCATGCAATGTTTATTCAGTGCAGCGATTGATCTGTTCATTTTGCTTAATATGACCACAGGCTTTCTCTCAGGAGAGAAACTGTTACTGTCTGATGCAGCCTACTGCAGCATTATCGTGTGTGCTGGGGGATTTACTTTATGGTTGCTACAGTGAAATAATCTGCACAAAGACTTCGATTTTGGTTTTATTTTCCACCTTTAGCAAACAGTAGGCTTTGTTTTGCTGACTGGTGTAAAAAGCAGAAACGTATGTTTATCTCCACTGGTGCAGTATGGGCTGGAACTTTGGACACAGGATAAGCCTAGTTTTGTACTACATTTTTCTTTACTTGGAAAATCACCTTTAAGTATCCTGTGTAGTACTAAACAAGGTTTAATATGTCCAAAAGTTTGCAGACACCTGGTCATCTAGTGCTTCTTATGAAAAAAAGGGTATCAGTAAGAAGTTTGCTGTAGAAAGAGCATCTGCTTCTCTGGCAGGTCTTTACACTAGATTGCTGTGAGGATTTGAGTGAATTCTCTCACAAATGGATCGGGTGAGGTGATGTTGGATGAGTAGAACTCTATCCAGTCCCAAAAGGATCACACCAGAGAATGAAGTTTCACTGCTCAACAGGATTTGAGTTGATGCTTGACCTAAGGCTCATGCGTGTCTGCTCCATAGCATTCCATGCAGTGGGGTCGGCAGTGCTTTTCTATGGAGATAAAGTAGTGTGTATCTGTGTACTTTATACAACACAGAAGCTTTGGATATAGAGTATATGCTTCTATGTATGTATCTGTATATTTCTAACCATAATTCTACATGCATAAATTGTATACATTTTATGTATACAAATATGTATACTTTTAAATATGTGCTGCAATATATATACAGGCGAGCCTGATGCTGCTCCATCTGGCATGTATTTGTTTGGTATTTTTTAAATGTAAATATTCATGAGATTAATACATAGAACTGTATAATGTATATATTTTACTATCATTTTTGCTATTTTTCTTGTGGCAAAACACCATCTCACATCGCTCCTATGGCAGGAATAAAGCAGACCACACGTAAAAATCCACCGCTGGTAACGCGCCCAGGAAGCAACTGGCCACAAAGTTTGCTTGCAAGAGCGCTCCACCGGTGCCATGAAGAAACCTTACTGTTACAGGCCCAGCACCATGGCTCCAAGATATTTCTGCCGTTACCAAAAATCCATGGAGCTGCTGATCCACAAGCTGCCCTCCATCGGTCAGGATTTCAAGACCGACCTCCGCTTCCAGAGCTCCGGCGCCATAGTGCTGCAGGAAGCCAGCGAGGCTTACTTCATGGGTCTGTTCGAGGACACGAACCTGTGCGCCACCCACGCCAAGAGAGTCACCATCATGCCTAAAATGTGGAACGCCCTCCCTAAACATCTGAGGATAACACAAGGATTATAAACTCTTCTTAATTTAATAGATCTTTTCTTTAATTTTTAATTTCTAAATAACTTCTGGAGTGAACATGAGAGTTGTAAAAGGTGCTTATAAATAAAATGCATTGTTGTTGTTATATATACACATACACATGTATATACATACATCCATAATGTGACTGCAGTGGAAATCTACATGCGTTCTGAACGGTTCCGCATTGATTAAAAGGAAAAAAAAAAAAATCAATGGCTTAGTGGAATTCAAGCTGCGCCCCCAAGCTCAGTCCCATGTGTTTGTTTCAGTGACACATCTGTCAAACAGAGTAAAAGTCACCTAGATATCAATGTCGTCATATGATCAACTCATATAAAGAAAACACATCACAGCCATCTGTCATCTGCCACATGTCGGTCACACCAGCTGAAATAAATAAATAACTAAATAACTAACTAACTAACTAACTAACTAACTAAATAAATAAATAAATAAAGTGTTTGAGACCAAATTGCATTGTAGTTGTTTCTTTAGAACATTGTATGTTTTCTATTCTTCTTCTATTCTTGATGACAGAATTCCTGCATGAAGCATATTCTGCACGATATGATGTATGATGTTCTTTAACCTGTACTGTGATTTTGGCCTTTGCAACAGTGGAATCACAGAAAGCAGCAGTTTGCAAATTAACCCTCTGACCAATCACAGCCTTTGCTACTATGAGTTCTAGATGAGTGTTTCTGTAGTTGTTTTTTTTTTTTTACTTTGACCATAGCCCAGCCTTTAATCATGCATTATAATTCATATAGAGTTGCTTGCAAAAGTTCTGGTACCCTCAGTCAAATTATATATTTTGTTGATGTGAAACAATTATGTTTGAATAAAATCTAAAATCTGTCCTGGGCACTGTTTGTATTTCATTTTTATGTTAAACATATTTTATATTCTTTTATGGTTTAATGAAAAGAAATTTGACAAAAATGCAGAGGAAATATTAAGCAAATTGATCCTGTAGAGTGAATGTTTTACTCATTTTAATGAGACAATTTGACTGGGGATGTTCTAAAGTCGAACTCGTATTTATCTCAGCCTAATCAGAATCTCTCTAAAAAATTATGGAGAAAAAACACGAAGACACTGCGGCTACACAACACATACACGACCCTTTCATGACACAACAGCCTCCAAAAAATCATTATAAAAACTTATCACAATATTTTCAGCTGGTGCCTTACTGGAGTCTTTCTGGTTGTGTTTTTCAATACTTTGTAGGAAATGTACTTTGTTCCTAGCACAAACTGGGTGCCTTCTACCCTTGTGTTATTTCTGACAGCCTTAGAAGTACAGCTTATGAAACATGTCTATAGAAAAAAAGGGAGAAAATTGTCTCAATCAGGGGCACATGCATTTGAGAGAGGATCGAAGAACATATGAGAAGTGCAGAAAATGGGTGGAGATAACACCACAGCCAGCAACCGGACATAACATTGTGGTAACAGACATCAGAAGCTGCTCATCATTCTATAGTCACATAAAGGAACTTCTGGTCTTTAGTGGTTTTTCCCCCAAAGATGTTCCAAACCTGATATATTTTGTCCCCCCTGATCCCCCCATCCACCAACTGATGATTCTTATATAGTAAAGTTACCCCTTATAGTCAAGCGTGAAAACACCACAGCAAAGCACATGTTCATGTGTGAACAGTGTGAAAATCATCTTCTACATTTAACCCAAGTGAAGCAGTGGGCTGCCACAAACGGGGTCCTGTGGAGTAGTGTGTGGGGACGGTACATTTACATTTATGGCATTTATCAGATGCTATTATGCAAAGCGACTTCCATTCCCTAACTACAGGGGGCAGTCTCTCCCTGGAGCAACTTGGGGTTAAGGGACCCAGTGGTGGTTTGCTGAAGGTAGGATTTGAACCCATGACCTCTTGGTCTAGAGGCAAGTATCCTACCACTAGGCCACCACCACCCCTTGCTCAAGGGTACCTTATTGGTGCCACTACATTTGTGAGATTCAAGCCCATGACCATCTGATTGCAGAGGGAACCAATAGGCCACCAGTTGCCCTTTAATCCTTTGATCAGGACATTTAGCAATAGAAATACAAAAACAACTACATTCATGCTACAAGCAAGTCAACACTTCTGTGCGCTAGAATGTTGTCACATGAAAAGTCTGCTATTAAATTCCTGTTATTTAATGACACCAGCTCCTCTTAGGCTACAACTGACAAAATAATTTAACAACAACATTCAAAAAGATAAATGGATTCGAACTAGTGCTGTCAAGCGATTAAAATTTTTGATCTAATTAATTACATGGTGTGGCGATTAATTAATCTAATTAATCGC
>JBBPCW010000133.1:10313627-10325310 GCA_037974425.1 Phenacogrammus interruptus
CTAGCCAACACCTAACCCAACAAAACATAAGCCATCAAGAAGAACACCACAAGTCATAGAGAAGTGGGAAGTCAAGGTTTTTTTTTTTTTTTTTTTTGAAAAAAGTAGCAGGAAAGAGACAGTTAGTCGCCAAAGTGCGACTTTAGTTGAAGATCCGCCATTTTGTCCGCTAGTTTTACGAGCATGGATAATCCGAGCGCTACGACTACAGGCAAAGGCAAGTTACACATGAAGTGTTGTGTTGTTTCTCCAAGACAAAGAAAACCAAAAGGACTGTATGGCTCTATTTCGATGGCCATTCCCAGCAACAATTTTGTTCCAGTTTCGTTCCACTTTAAATACTGCTATTTAATTGGAATAAGAAGCTGTAAATAAGGAACTAAGTTCAGCGTTATGGAGGATCTATACCTACTTTTGTGACAAGTCAGCAGACTAGCCCTCGTCCCATTATAACTTTTTTTTTAAAACAAAGTTTTGCATAATATGTCCCCTTTAAGTAAATACATTTATTGAGGCTGAGGAGGATCTATCAAAAACAATGAAAAGCAGAGTAATATAGCATATTTATTTACTGTGTTGTTTTTCATCTGTTCGAACATCCCCACTTCGGCTCAGAAAAGGCTTGTTAATTAGTTGGCTGGTTTAATTTGCTGTGTTAGAGCCAAGCACTATTAACCATGATCTGAATGCAGACATTGTAATGGTTCTTAAAATGTTCTTGACGAAGACAGATGTTTGCAGTTATGATTTGTAAATTAAATGTATCCAAAATGTATCCAATCCAATTCTATGCTGCACTGAAAACTTCACATTTCAGTAACCTATATATAGAGTCCTATGAGGCATTATGATTGTACAGTGATTAGCGCTGTCACGTCACAGTGAGAAGGTCCTGAGTTTGGCTGGGATGGCCTGGTTTCCTTCTGTTTGCATGATCTCCCAGTGTCTTGTGGGTAGCTCTGGTTTCCTCCCACAGTCTCAAGACATGCATGTAAGATGAATTTGAAATGCTAAATTGCCCCATGTGTTTATCTGTGTGTCTGGGCATGATGGACTGGGGAACTGTCAAGAGTGTTTCTCACATTTCACCCTACAAGTGCTGGTATAGACTCTAGCACGCCCTCCCACAGCCCTAGTTAGGATAAGTACCTTAGGTGATTGATGGATGGTAGATTCATTCTGTTAGAGCAGTACACCAATTTCAGGTGTGATAGAACATCTTTTTGTGTTGTGTGCATCTTTGAAAAGAACAGACATGAATAATTACATTCTAGCTTGGTGTAATTGTGTGCTTGTGATGTTCAGATCAAAGTAAAACCTCCAATTTGACATTTTATTCATATATCACTGTCCTGTAGCTTTATCTAAGCTTTCTATTCATGAATTGGACTGCCAGTGAAGGAAACTGGAATCAAATACATGTTATTAAAAAAAAACAAAAAAAACATGCAGTGTCCTGGATTCATGGTGCTCCACCTAGAGCTGTTTCAGATGCTGCTAGCTTGCTGCCTTTGTACTTTTCCCAGCAGCAGAACATATGAAGCCTGTAAGAGTATCCCTTTGTGGGCCAGGGCATTGCTTAGGAGGGCCTTTGAGCTTCCTAACTTCGGAAGCATCTCTGGGACGGGAAATATAGATTTCTCAGGCTTTAATGGACCAGTTTAAATGATTTTTGCACTTTTTCTGTCTAACTATTTAAAAGAAACCTGATAGAACAGTTTTACTTTTACTGTGGTTGAAGTCTTTTCATATATTTTTAACTGAGGAATAACAGGACAGGATAATATGAGAACAAAGTTAGAAGGGAATCATGGCTTTAAGCAGGACATGTTCAAAATTTTGAGTTTACAGTGAATTTCTTCAATGGACAATTCTCAGTATGGATTAAAGGACTGTGGAAATGTCAGTGTTAATTTAATTTCTAGTCCAAATGGTCATAATGTACATGGCATTCATGTAACAAACACATACTGAAAACTAAATTACACACATTAAGTATATTAAGTATATCAAAATCTATCGGTCTTTTATTTGTCCTGTCTTTACTTTTTTGCCCCCTACCATCAAGTGACTATGCTTCCATATTTCCAGTCTTTAACTTAACCAGTTGCAACCGTGTCCTCCCAGCTCAATCTGCTTCCTAAGCTTTCACTGACATCTTGCTTCCCTTCAAAGAAACACTAGCATTCACACAAACCTCTACCCACACACACCTCATCTGCCTTGCACATTTCATTCTCATGTACAAAAACAAAACAAAATAAACAACACATTTCCAAAACTGGAGTAATAGTTTTGACAAATACTTAAAGTAAGCAAATAGCAGTGCAAAACATGGCAGATCAAGTCTCATCATTACACAAACAGCACTTTTTATCTTTTGGAGTAAATCTTGTTCCACTCTTGCTTCATATCTGAAAATACCAAGCATGTTTTTGTTCATAATCCACTGTGAGACGATGACTCAACCGTGTGGGCCTGGAAGAATGCATAGCTGTTAAAAAAGTGATTGCCGAGGAAAGGGGGGGGGGGGGAATAAAAAGATCTTTAAAGAAAAAAAAGTCTCATGATACAAATGGGAACTGTAATGTAGATAAATGATCAAAAATAGTTTCTAGCATTACTTGTTACATTTGCTTCCTGCTTTGTACCAAAGTGATGAAAATACCTTGTACTTAAACGGTCCTTTTGACTGATAATGAAATAAATGAAAGGGTGGCGTCTTGTCACTTTGGTCACTTTCTCAGTAGGGCCCATATCATCAACCACAGTTGTCAAATATGCAGCTTATTACATCAGGAGACAGCAATCATTCTTTTGTGATGGCTCTTATTCTTCCTTTTGCTCTCGTTATGCAGTTAAAAGGGGTTGTTCATTGATCTCCCGAGGGTATTTAGTATTGATTTTATTCTCTCCTTGCATTCAGGGTTAATTCAAAGAGGTCACAGTGCTGAGCTACACTATTTAATGAACCTCCAACAACCCTGCGTCTACTCATTGTGCTTCAAACTCCCTTCTGCCCTAGATTTGTCCAAGGGGCAGCTCAGTGTCCAGCACAGATGTTCTTAATGTGCTCGGCTGAGTACATTACTGTTTGTGCCTTTTGACTATTTTGGCATTACATCATTTTTTTCATTCATGTACACAGTGAAGGCAAATGTTTAAACGAAATAACGAATACATATGAGGGCTTGTCTTGAACATTTCAGAGAGTAGTACGTTACTAAGGGGTCATCAATGGTATGATGGATATGATCTAGCAGGAGATCCCTCTGATGAAGCACCCGTAACATACCCATATTTAATGAAGTAGAACATACTAGAACTGGGATACTCGGATCCTTTTTCGGATTCGGCTCCCTTTGAGTCACACAGTAAACTGATCCGGATCTGCGAGTCACTTCAGTCACTATTGCCAAACTGACAGCAGTGAGTCGCTGAATTGTTTGAATCGTTTTTTCAAAAGAAAGTAAAGTAAAAAGAAAATTGACAATTAATCAATTAAAATTCAAATAAAAGTATCAAGACGAGGTTACCTCACTGGCAAAGATTTATTTCAAAAATATTACAAAACACACATAAAACAATTGAACAAAAAGGCTATTGTAAATTAGGGCATAACCTAGAATAAACAGGCCTATGCCAAATGAAGAAAAATACAAATATAAAATATTAAAGATAAAAACACCAACCAGAAATCAATGTGCAAAATCAGTAAAAGGAAATAGGCTACATGCAAATAAACCTGCTCGTTTGAGCGATTCAGATTTGGCTGCATGTTTTGTGGAAGATGGCGGACTCGGCCTACGTGCTTTATGAGCACCCTCTATTCAGATCCGGCTCTGTGTTTCTGCTGTTAAGGAAGTTAACTGAGCGGTTCAGATCCGGAGGAAGTTAAGGAGCGCTAACCCGCTTCAGGATCAACTGCAGGCAGATGTAGGATAACCCTCATTTAAGCGTGGTGGTGCCAGAAACTGTAAGTTATGGAACTTTTATTGTAGTAATTTATGTTGTAATGGTTATAAGATGTATATTGTGGCGGGGTTTATAACTTTGACATGATGACGTTAGGACTCGACGGATTCTGATCAATGGAGACCTCAGATTCGTGATTCGTGAGTTATTTAATGGATCCGGATGATTCACCCGGATGAGTCGTGAATCGCTCAGCTCTACAATATACAGTGCATGACTACTTTGTTTCTGAGTTTATTTGAGATATAAGGAGTGTAACAATCAGTTTGACCCAGTAGAGAACCATGACTATTAGAGCTAGGCTTTCATTCAGGCCATAACTTATATTCAGGTCATAAATATACAAGAATGCTAATCTCTGTATCACCACAATGGAATCTGGAATGTCAGATTAGCAGTGGTCTTTTATTAAAACCATTTTCCCCACTGACTTGGTATTGGCCAGATTTATCTGCTATACTACCAAAAAAGAGTGAAGGTGCTCCACAATACATTTTCCAACTTCTGCTAACACAAAGTTGTTGGACAGGAGTTTGGAGAACACTAACTGCCTAAGAAGGAGCTGCTTATATATGAGTGGGGAGGCCAGGAATGACTGTGACAGCACCAAGAATTGAACTCCTGATGAAACAGTCAATGCGTAGATGGTCAGCCCTCTGGCATGTTGATGTTTAGCAGTGACCTCTGAATGATCAGTGGCCTGAATTTAGTAAAGAGCTTAATTGTCCAGCAAAGAACATTAAAGGTACATGTTTGAGGTCAGTAAAGAGATTGCATAGAGCTGCATCTGACCAAACTTAATTTTTTTAAGCCCACTGCTCATATGCACAGTCTTATTTTAGGGATTCCAGAATGACTAGAGTAAAATTGGTCCCAAGTACTGGGAATCAAATTGTGATTGGTTGATTTATTGGTCGCTTCCTAACTAATCTTGTAGATAATCTAACATGTAAGGCCTTCTACCCAGCAGGCTTACTTGCTAGGCTGCCTATACCTCACTGTGACTGGAAAGTTTTCTATTCCATGATTCAAGGCTTTAACCTTTTATTTCTAGCCAAGATCTAACAACGAAGTAAAGCCAGAGTACCTTCTCTGACTGAAGACACCCACCTGTTTCTAATAACCTCCCCCCCTCACATACTCTGTAGTAAACATATCTGTTAAATCACTTGATATCTACTGTACTTCACTGCTAACTTAACTAAATAGGGCAATGCTGAATGCTAGCTAAGGCCATTCATTCAGCTTAACAGCTGCAAGAGGGTTCATAGGTCCATGACTGGTGAGTTAGGATTGGAATGCTTAAGTGCAATAGACTCTGCTCTGCCTCTGTTTAGATGTAGAAGAATACTGCAGAGATATTTTGTCATTCAGAGGCTGAGTAGCCACATTTCTGCAAGCTGTGCAGTGGCTCTAGGGTCAAGGATCAGTTAACACTGTGCTGTATTGATGGACCAGTTATATAGTAGGTTATTAAGACATACTCTCCTTAAGAAGCAGAATAAAATGCATGATTTGGACCAAAATGTGTTTAAATTTGCATGTGAAAAATATTACTCTGTCAAAAAAGTTGCAAAAACTGCTCCCCCAATATTGTCAGTATGGTCATCAATGGTCAAGACCACCAGTGAGCAATTATTATTTGGACGGTGGATCATTCTTCACACAGCAGTGACTCTGTTGTGGTACCCGCTCATTGGTAGTCCTGTGGGGGTCCTGACCACTGATGAACAGGATAAACTAGGCTAACAAAAGATGCAGAAAGCAATGGAGTACATCCCGTAATTGTAAACTACAAGGTGCATCTATATGTTCAGTGAAGAATAATGAGCTATTTAGTGCACAATATTAATTCATACTAATTCAAATCTACCAACACATTTTCAAAGCCTGAAAAACACTGCTCTGTAATCAAGTAATGGGGTGGGGTTTTCATGCAAGAAAAAAACTAAATGGCTTCCTTGGGGGTCCATCAGGCTTTGTTTCCTACTGTAAGAGAGACCAGTCAGAGAATATTAAATATGTATTATCACTATAATTAACAAAGGAGAGCTCTAGCTTTGTATGGTGGATCTTCTTCACAGACTTTTTGTAAATGATGGATTTATACTGATGCCTTGTGACATTGCTGTGTGGGATCTGCCCTAGATTGGCCTGGTCCTGCAGCAGGACTCTAGTATGGAGTTTCAGTTCTGTGCTTTTCTCTCTTTACTGTCCTGGTCTGCCTGCGACAGCTGGGCCTGACTCGCAGCAAGGGAGAATAGATATTGGCAGGGATAGGGGATGTGGCAGTCTTTTTCTTCCACCAATCATTGGCCTATGGCGCGATGCCCCATTTAACACAGTTACATAAAATGATTAGGAAAGAAAAGAGGAAATCATCAGGGCGAAAGGCTTACGATTCCAACGCAGTTATGTGTATGCTACATGGGAGTCGAATGGGTCATAAATTGTATATGACATGTGAGCGTAATGGAGAAAACCTCATACAGTGTTTTTTTTCCCTTTCAGTGGTTTTGTGGTTACAGTCTCGAGATACATACTTGGAATCCACTTGGGTGCTACAAGTCTTCTTTGATGCAATGCTTGACCTGCATAATATACTCTGTATGTCCAAAGGTATCCATACTACTTTAGTGATTTCATCTACTTTAGGGTTGCTCCCAATACCAGATCTATTCATTTATCATCAGTTGCTTACCTTACGAATGCTGTGGTGGCTAAATGCAGTCAAATCCTCACTGTAATGTTCCAACATCTAGTGTAAAGTCTTCTCAGAAGAGTAGAGGCTGCAGCAAAAGGGGTACATTATTAATATTATCAAAATAGTGGAGCAATGCTGCAGAAGAACTGATCAATCACAGGCTAAACTGTGGTTTGGGATTAACAAATAAAAACATGATCTACACGTACAGACAGTCCAAAGACAGCATCAGGCAAACAGGTATGACAGAGATGACCCAAGCATATATAATGCAGAGATCAGGCAGAGCCAGAGAAGCGCAAACATCCACATGCAGGTCCAAAAACAAGGCAGAAGTCAAAACCCATAAACAGCAGTGTCAGAGCAAGGCTGGCGGCACAAACTGAAGTAAAAAAAAAAAGGTCAAATCACAAAAGGCAAGATCATAAGAAAGACTTCACCAGGACCTTAGCAAAACATCACAAAGCAATAGTCCAACAACCAGTCCTTATATAGTGATCATCACTGGAAGTATTCAGTCAGCTTAGCATGATGACAAAGAGCTCCCCTAGTGGTGAGGAGGGTGAACTGTGTATTTCAGGCTGCAAAAAATCTTCGTTTGTATTAGTTAATCTGTGATAAATATTTAAGGTTTATATGAATATTAGTTATATAGTGTTATATAGTGTTACAACGTCAACCTTATCAATAATGTTGAATCAGTACTTGAGCAGGTGTCTACAATCCTTTCCACCTATAGTGCATCCTTTTACATGCAATTGGCCTTTGGAATACTGCTATCAGAGAAGGATATGATATGCAAATGACCAATCTAACCAACCAGTGGTTTTATACTCCGGCCGAGGAGCATTTTGACCGAAAACATTAATGAAAACAGCAAGTTATTGCGTCAAAATAATTCAGTCAGCAAATGTATTGAGTTTAAGTGGCATGTGCAAGTCTGAAGAACATTATTATAATTAACAAAATTTCCACAAAATTGAAAGGTTTTGAATCAAATGAATATTCTTTTCCCCATGGAACAGCTTGTTCAAGCCAAGTACCCATTTCGAACCTTCATATTTCAGAGTGTAATGCTACCGTTTAAGAAAGAGCAACAGTGGACAACCAGGATAAAGCAACTCTGAGACTTGCATTGAGGATTTTCAGCCTCTCTCTCTCTCGCTATACATCTGGAGCAATGGACTGCAAATGATTCGGCCATTAGAGATGAATGAAATCTGTCTGGCGGCTGATTCTGTGTATTGTGTGTTCAAAATGCACCTGCAAAACCATCCCTTATCGATACACGTTGTTTCTGTTCAATCAAGAAGGCAGTTACAGCATTGTCATTTTAACCTGAAGAATAAATAAAGCCTGTTCCTTTTAGAAAATTCTGTTTGGTGACTGAACACACGATAAAAGTTTAAAGGGCCAATACCATAGAAGGGATGTTCTTCCCTTTTTAAATTAATATATAGTGTGTATATATATGTATATATATGAATATACTGTATATAAAAATAGTCATGTGAATATTAATTGTGCCTATTTTTTGTACATAAATGTCTTCTCATGAAAAAACATGGACCAAATGAGTTGGGCTACAGAATTTTGGAGGTGTACAGTGGAGTAAGGCATCATTTTGTAGAGGCTACAGCTGAAAAAGACAGAATTTTGTGCCGCGTACAGCTGATTTTTTTGGGATACACTCCAGTAAGACAGAATTTAGTTGCGATACCCTCCAGTAACACAGTTAGGTATAACAGATTTCTTTTGATTTGCACTCTCAGAAATTCTTAGGGCTATATTTGGGCTCAAGTAAGTTTTTGTATGAATAACTGTGGGTTGAGTTGAAAATATTATTGGATTTTAGATGAAGTAGAGGATAAAAAGAGAAAGTTATCATAATCTTGAGACCACAGCAGGATTCACTGTTATGTGTTGATTTGTTTGGTCTTAGTGAATCAGTGCCCATGTACAGATATAAATAAAAACAGGCAAATAACTGAATTTACCTCTTTTATCATATCAAGGGGATTTAGAAGCTTTTTTAAATTGCAGATTGTAATCTTCAATATAAACAAGAAACCTGGGACATTTGCACATTCAAACCTCGATCCCATGTCACTAACACCTTCAGACTGAGAGTCTGTGCGTGCTGTTTTCTCAGCCCACATCCACTGAACATTAACCGAATTCAAAGGAGCTCTGCAAGCTGCATTTCTACCTGCATCACTTTTCCTTTCCTTATCATTTCATATTCTGCTTACCTGACAAAAAACATTCTCCTGAGTTGAAACAACACTTTTCTCATTCCCGGAGGCAGTGCGGCCTATACTTGTCATGCATTGTTAAAGAAGCACACAGCTTATTTTGTGTTGTTAGGCCAACAGTTACTTTCACAGCTTCTGCTGATTATTTCAGAAAAAAAATTAAAAATAAAGAACCCATTACCATCTTTTATTAACTGGCAGACATCAAAATAATCCCACACTTGAGATGACTTTTTGCTCGGCTGTTTTAGGTCCAGAGGGAAGGCCAGAGGGTTTAAAGCTTCCACACTACAAATAATGCAGAGGATTTCTGGCCATTATGCCAAATGCTTGCTCTCTCACTGCCTCTCTATTTGCCTTATTCGCAGTGATGGGTCTGAGAGAGAACCAAGAACATTCACTTCAGGGCCAGATGAACTTCACATGGCCTTTGGAAGTCGAACAAAGTTGGCCATGCGCTGCTTCGAAACGTCTCAAATGTTCTCTGCCTTTCTCCTCCCATTTGATTTTGCTCTCTGCTCTTCGTAATGTCGGTGGAGAGGCTTTTGTTTTGCGAAGGTTTTAGTGAATTAAAGATTATTGTGTAGGATGAGCATAATTTAGTTTGTAATTAAGGCAGTGAGGCGTAAAGAAGCAAAATAGTTTTTGTCTTTCCAAGAAATACCTTTTTTTCCCCTTTCTCCCAGTGCAGTGTGGTAGCACTCTCAAGCAAGGGCATGAATCATTGAACATCTCATTTTACCATAAACTTGATGTGCCATAAAATGAAAATGGAATTTCATCAAATCCTCTAAATGGAATTTAAAATGCTTTTAGACTGAATATCTGGGGAAATTTTAAACCAGTGAAAATATAGAGCACTTATAAAAATGTTATGTGTTATGTGGCTCAGACGTTCATTTTTAGAAATAATTACAGTTGTAGTATAAATACATTTACACTACCGCTCCAAAATAATCACTGTTCCCAGTATTACAGTGCAGGCGCTGTTGCAGATGCATGACTTTAAAATACCACTGCTGAAAACAGTTCTACATAGTACAAAAATGGTTATTTAAGTTTATAGTTGAATGCTTTTTGGTGCCATATAGAGCCATTTATTAAAAATATTCTTTGAAGAACCAATTACAACCATTTAACCATGCATGAATATAAAATCAGGATGATGGTGGACCGACAATGAAGGTCCAACCCAAAAGAAACTAAATACAAACTCTAGAACTCAAATAATCAATGGAAACTCAAAGCTCATTCCACTGAGCACACCATCCAGCTGAAACACATAATCTAAACAAAACTAAGACCGGCGGGCTCAGTATCAAAATAAAAGTCAGAACAATACCTAAAACCAAAAACTAAAGAAGGACGGCCTCTAGCAGCCGCTGACAGGACATGACATACACAGTCACTATCTCAGTTAGATTATGCCTAGTGTCGCATCAGTAATGTATCTGTATCGACACCTGTCATATATATATATGTTGATATCTTGGGATAACAAAAGATTTTATCCTTGGCTCAACCTAGTAGCTCAGGATTTATAGGCCCCTAAAGAGCAATACGGTTACATTCAGTTAGTATTGGTATCGTTGGTATCATTTGGAATCGAGAATTTAAGTATCAGAAGGGACAAAATGGAATCAGTCCATCCCTAGTGATGACTGTACATTGCTTCAATTCTAATCAAGAGCCAGAATCAGCCATCACTTGACAGGCTTTATAAGTGATTTCTACTTATATCTATTCCGACTCTTTCCTCCTCTTATTCCCTAATGCGGATTATGTGACCCATGTATTATGCAGAAAAGTGGTGTCGCTTAATGACTGCTGTCAGAAACCTCTAGGGGTTGTCACGATTACTCGATTAAACTCAATGACTCATTGAAAAAATATTAAGAGTGATTTATGTGCAATTACAGTATTTTAAAATATTTGTTTTAAAGGCTGCCTTGTTTTTCTTTATCCGATAAATTGATATTTTTAAATGACACTTCATGGTTTGTTCTTGCTCAGTTACACTCATTTTTATTGGGTTGCCTTTTGTAAAACTTCGCATACAATCGCGTACAATTAAAAGGCAGTAAATGTTTATCAGTATCAAAACTCCATCCAGCCCAAGTGCAAATGGATTTGTCAATCACTAACCAATAGATTTCATTGAATCCATTACACTGTCTGCCTGGTCCAGTGGATGGAAACTAACACTTTAGTGGATGTTTGTGGCCGCCCAATCCAATATTCCCTTCAGCGAATGCATGGGTGATTCATGGATGAGCAGCTTGCAGATTAAAGCAGGCGAGGGAGGGAATGAAAAAAAAGAAGAAAAAAAATCCTAATCCATACACTGATGTCCGTCTGGACAGGCCAGATCACTGGAGGAGGGAGAGATTGTGTGGGCTGCCCATCTTCCGACAAACAGATTATTTACCATCAGCCGTGCTGCTTCCGTTTCCAAGAGGTACCGAGTAGCTTTGTTCTACTGAGGTCACACTCTCCTGGCAGGATGATAACCATGACGGGGGGAAATGCGGAAAAGGACATTCACGTGTCATAAGCGTGAATGCTTAAGGATAATTGTAAATATGAGGACATCTGTATGGACATTTCCCAGAGGCAGTGTTGTTGAAAATAATGACTTATCTGTGGACACCACATATTTAGTTGTCTGTGCAATGGCAGAATTATATGCACAAATGACAATTGTTATATGAACAGTTTCCTCCGGGATAAATAAAATTATCTGATTCTG
>JBBPCW010000133.1:10371166-10389959 GCA_037974425.1 Phenacogrammus interruptus
TTGTTTGTTTGCATTTATTCTAATGTTCTCTTGTGTTTTTGCTGGCAGAAACAAACCCAATGCTGATATAAATGGTTCCAAACAATTGGCACAGGTGCCTAAGACTTTTGCACAGTACTGTATATCTATCTTCAACCAGGCCAAGTGATGTGTTTCACTGCAAATGTGTTCACTTTGTCTACCTGAATACCATAGAAGAAAAACAAGTAATCGTTTTCCAACCAAAATTCCCTAGATCTTCTGAAGCCTAAAAGGTTTTTAGAAAGGAAATTTTTGTCTTATTATTACTGGTGAACACAGACAGAAGAAGTGGTTGGGAAGAAGGCAAATGAATGTGTGTGGCCATTTTCCCACCCCATTTTTACTCTTGAGGACTTGACGGACTGCAGTTGAGGAAAGTGACACCTCAGAATAGCTTGATTGTTGGCTTGGCTGTGTGATGTCTTTTTTTTCCTATCCAGCCATAAAAGAATTTCTCTTTTTGCTGTGTCCCCATGAGGAACTGGAATGAAGAAACAAAATAATGTATTGATTTATCAGTTCACTTTATGACTGTTGGTGTGTGTGTAGAGAAAACCTGTTAGTGTCGACCCAGGGAAGATAGCTTGGGCTATCGTCCCTTTTTATAAAGTCCCAGTTCTACTTTTCCACCATTTTTTATACCTCTGTTTTAACCCTGTGAGACCTAAGCCTCTCATCGACCCTCTAACGCCTACTTTGACCGATCAGTCTATATATCAGACTTATTATTTCTTATTATTCAGAAGTGTTATTTAGTAACTGTTGTTAATCAAGTATGTTTCAGAGCATTGTCCTCTTGGATGAAGGTAATAAATGAATTATTTAGAAGTAGAATAAGAATTCCTCTTAATGGTGTTTATGGATTCCTTGGCTACCTAAAAGCCATAGTCTTATTGTTCCATTCCTTAAAAGTCTTAAACACTCTTGAGCTTCTCCCAGATTTAGTGGTATGAAATGTAAGATAGTAAGATATTAGTCCCATGGTTTGAAAATGTGCATTGCTACATGGAACAAAGTAGAAGCAGCATGTATACTGTACATATATCAGAGATATTGCATATATTTGCAGGATAAGCTGTAGCTGTGTTTCTGGGAATGTTCAGGAGGTAGTGACACATTTATCAAACACATCATGCTGTTCAAAAAACACATGTAGTGCCCCACAGTGAAATTAGCAATGGCATGCAGCAGAGTAAATAGCAAAAAAGTTGCAACAATTCTTGCAGTCATCACCTGTCTAATGGTAACATGTGAGCACATAATGTTGTTACACTAGGATTCTGTTTAATTAGTGCAAAAAAAAATAATTACTGAGGTTTGCTTCCAGGATATTAGGTACTGGTACTGGGGTAGCACTGTCACCTCACAGCAAGAAGGTCCTGGGTTTGTTTACCAGTGAGGGCAACTGAGGATCCTCATGTATTTCCATGTGTCCAAATGGATTCCTGGCAGGTGCTCTGGTTTCCTTCCACAGTCCAAAGATACCTACAAGTGAGGTGAAGCTGCAGTAGATCCTTGGTGTCTTTGTCTGTGTGTCTGCCCTCCCTCTCTCCTTCTGTTTTCCCCAGCAGATGTTTGCACCTGATTGCTCCAGACTTCCTGACAGTAGCCCAGGGCCTCGTGGGACAAGTGACCTTGCAGAGAGTCACACAGGCGCCGTGTTCCCTTATTTAGGCGGCGTTTGTCATAGCCAGCCGGAGACAAATGAGCATCCTTTTGCGTGTGTGCGCCCGGGTCACGGGGCGGCACATGATTCTCCTCATCGCACTGCACACACACAGAGATGGCAGTGAAAAAAAAGAAGCTCTTTTTTTAACCATAGTGAAAAAAAGGGCCTCTTTTATGTTCCTATCACCGACTGCTTTTTGTGCTTGTTCCCGTCTCCTGTTAAAGGTCCCTGTCGCAGCCTCACTTTCGAACAGCTGACGTTTTTTTTTTTCCACTGTGGGTTACACCAGAGTTAGGTTTATTGCACCACTTTTAGCTGAGGTGTAGCTGCCCCTACATAATTACTTCCATGACTGTTAAACCCTGCATAAGCCTGTACCTGTTTCAGGAAAAACTGCAATATTTTCTTTCACTCTGTATTGAACAAACTTCTTCCCCACCATGAACCATTTCACTTAGTTATGCAGTTAGTCCGCTGTTTTCGATTTCATTTGACAAGTTTTTGATACTTTTAGTAGTCATTGTTTTTTATCCTCTAGGTCCTGTAGGACATGAGGGTCTGCAGTAAACAATATTTTGGTATAAAAATGTGTCCTTGAAACAGTGTAGAAAAAGAAGGCAGAAGTTGTTTTGAAGAAACAACAAGATAAACTGATCCCGAGTTTCAAATGATGGTGTTGTGGAGAGCATCACTCCAGTCCCTCCCACGGATCTGATCCATTTCAAAATGCCAGCTGTGTTAGAATGCATTAATGTTGCATAGATGCCGATAGCAGCAACAGTCCAGTAATACTTCAGTAACCTAAGAGTCCTATCTGCCGGTATCTGCTGTCTTCCAGCTGAGGGTTCTCATTTTGATTCTTGGTTCCGCTCAGTGGTTCTTCTTCATTATCTTAGGGACATTTTCTTTTCCAGTCATGGTTCTTCTCTGTGTTTCTTCCTCATACTCTTAAATCCTGCACAGACAGGATTAGTTTGTGTAATTACTTTCAAAGTATCCCTGTGAGACTGCAAAGATTACAGTGGCTTTTACCTACTATAAAATGAAGAGGGGAAAACACAGTACTGTGTGAATTGTCATGTTAATAGCCAATATTCCACCCACTAGGAAACAAGTTGACACCTCTGGCACCTTTGTTAAGTTTTTGTGTGGGGTCATATTGGTGTATCCTACACACAGGTTATGGAAATGCAGCCTACTAATTCTCAAGCACCAGTCAAACAGACGTCCTTCTCTGTAATTTATCGCCATATCTCTTATCCCTGTGTGAATCAGTCGTAAACCTAAAAGTCATTCTATGGTAACATTAGTTCAGGAATTATATGGCCTGAAAATATGTCCCAGTCAATTAAAACTTTAGGAAACTTTGTCCTGCTACTGTCTCCTTTGGTGATTTTGGATTGTTGCTCTGGGACAATGGTTGTTGCAGAAGGAGCCATACAAATAAAGCTAAATTCCATTGAGTTGAGTGATGGTACTGAGCCCACGCCAACTGAGAAATCTGAGGCTTGTCCATCACTTAGCATCGCAGTGGCAATTGATACTGGGACTCCTGCCTGTAATATAAAAATAAAGGAGCCAAAAATGGCCACTGTCATGGGCGACGCGGCGGTTGCCACGACGTCATGATTTACCACAGTGTTCACAGCAACGAGGCAGGCAGGCATACATGACTGTGTTTATTTATTAAAGCAAAACATAAAACAACAAAAAACCTGGCTCGATGGCCGATACATGAAAACAGAGCTGTGAACCTAAACGAGGCGATGGACCGACACAGAGGTCCACATAACTGGAACTTAAATACATAAATACACACACGGACAGAAACCAATCACAAAACATAATTGCTTTAACTAAAACACAAGACACCTGGAAACGAGAAACATGAGAAACATTCAAAATAAATTCAAAATAAAAGCCCCCAAAACCAAACCAAACAGTGGCCCCTACCGGCCACTGGCCGAGCCGTGACAGCCACAGAATAAACACTTTAGAAGAAGCAGTCCAGATAGAGCTGAAACAATGAATCATCATTATAATTATTATGATAATAAATGTGGACAAAAATATTGTCAATTATGCAACTTCACATGAGCAACGTAACCTTAACATGGTTACAGTAAATGGGGAGAGAAGATTTTCACTGAAAGCTCCAAAAGAAGTAAAAACAAGGAAGGATAAAGTAGCATCATGCAGCATTTGCAAGTCTGATCTAGTTTTCCACGGAAGCCCAATTTTTCCCTTTAGTTGCTACTTCGAAAAATCACTAAACAGTGTTAAACGCATTATCCAGCTAACAAGTCGAGTTAAATATCTCCTCATTCTCTAATCATGGAAAAAAATCCATCTGCTCATTCTGGAAACCACAGAAAATCTCGAGATTATCATGTTTGCATGTTAGACAGACTAGCATGTTCACATTTTAAACAGTGTGTGTTTGTTTATGATTGTGTGTAGTCTTAGATACACATGAAACAAAGTGAAGCACGCTTTTTTGTGAGAAGCCGCTCAGATTATCCAAACATTGTAACAACATGTGAATAAAGTTATTCTACAACTATTTTGAAAATGAAAGTCAAACATTGTCCTAGGCCAATTAATCAATCGATGCACATATGTAATTCACCATCAAACATATGATTTCAGTCCTGTGTTAGAGTAGGAGCATACAAAATACCAGAAAATTACGGTGTGTAATGTTTCAAAGCACTATGCAGAACCATTTAGGAAACTTTAGTTTTGACAGGGCTGTGTATTTCATGGGCAGGTCTGGTCTGAATTTGAGTAGAAAATGTTTCCTAAAATGTGCTTTCCGCTGGTTCTCTGTGGAGTCTGGGGTTATTTAACGAGAACATGTTCGCCGGGAGATGTGGGGCTGTTCCCCGAGAAATTCAATTATTTCTCGACACACGCAAGGGCAGGCATACAGTAAGTTAAGCAAATGGGGCTGCAACAAGTGGCGGGTGTGTGACACATGTACCTGTCCTTCCCCACTGAAATCCCTTCATTGCCCTCTCTCCTCACAATTATTGCCTTCTCGCAGGCGTGAAAAGAGCTGTCAGGAGTCATATTGTTTTGTTGTCCCCATACAAAAAGCTTTTAAGCTGTTCTTATTGACCAGTTTACTGACGTATAGGACAGCTTGAACTGCGCCATTTCTGAAGGGCATGGGTGCTTTGGGTTTTTAATCCAAACGAAAGTATGGCAATGCAGCCGCCACTTAATGATCGTACATCATGAAGGTGCAGTGGATAGTCTTATAGTACAAAGGTCTTGGAGCATCCGAGGGTTCTTTCTGTCTGAAGTTGAACTGGTGATACAGAATGGCTCCACAGGTGTGAATGTATTTGTGTTTGTGTGTGTGTTCGACTGGTGTCTTTTCACCCTGTGATCACTGGGACAGCCTCCAGCACCTCCTGCAAGCTTGGTTAACGATAAACAGCTCAGATAATGGATGGACTGTGTGCCTCCTACATGTGCTCACACTAGTCATTGATCTGGGGTCACTTTGAATGTGCATGGCGACACACAGGGCATCACCAAACCCTAAAGCTCGGCTGCCAGAGCTGAGGGGGAAAATCTTTACTTGTTTGTGCGTTTGTGTGCACTTGAAAGTCAATATTTCTTAATGGAGATTGGCAGGAACAACACTTATGCCATTTGTTTGTGTCGACAGTTGTTTCAGTATTACAGCAGATGAAACCTCAAGGCTGTATCTGCACATCTGCTCACCTAAACGTATCGTAAAATGCATGGGCCTGCGTTGTGTTGGGAACAGAATCCTGGCGGGATCCCTCTGCTTCACGTCCCCTGGAGAAATTGACATTAATTTAACACGATAATCTATTTAAATCCGCATATCCTGATTAATTAATTAAATTAGCGCAAACCTGTACTCGTGCAGACAATTGCTTTTTAGGTGCCTATGGATTACTTAATTATAATCATAATTACAGTGATAATTAAGGGCTTGATTGAGTCTGCAAAAACTTGCAGTGAAAGGCACAAACTGAAATTTAATATGCTTATCTGTTAGATACAGTGTGGTCATGTGAAGTAAAGACTGATATGCCAAGTGTGTAGCTGTTGCTTGTAAATTGGGGTACAAAAGATAAATTCCAGAATTCATTTAATGGACCTTAAATGAATAGTCGCTGAGGGAGTTATATTTACATATACTGAAGCCACATTATCCCAACACCATATATGCATATAAATATATTATAATATATTACTTTTGTACTAGCAGGTGCAATTAATAATCTATATCCATCTTAATGTCACGTTTCCCCGAGTTTCCCCAATGGACACATGACTGTCTGTAGGCTTCCATGATTTTGAATCGATTTTATTTGAGCACAAAACTGTAAACAAAAAGGCACTCGGGCCGAAACTCTTGAACTCTAAAAATAAAAGGCAAAACAATAACTGAAAGACTTCTGCTTCAAACACAGAGTGACTGTGGTTCTAAGGAAACATAAGCAATGGGTATAACAACGGGTATGCAATGGTTGACCGACACTAAGGTACATCTCAACACAACTTAAATAGAACTACAATAAGCCCTGAGTACCCCCTACAGCTATCTGTACTCAGCTGGGGTACTCAGGGTGTCAAAATAAAAGTCAGCACAAAAGCAAATATACATGAACACAAAACCAACACATAACACAAAACCCCCAGGACGCCCTCTAGCGGCCGTCCCCTAACACCACCACCCATAGGTGTAACACTTAACATCTATCTTTGTTATATGGTGTTCTTCTACATGCGAAACTAAGATAAAAAATAAAATATAATACCAGATACACTTCAAGTCATGCTGATTAGGTGTTGAGGACACTCGAGCATGGTGGACACTCTCTTCTTATAAAATAGTTTGGTGAAAAGCTAATTTACAGTATCAGTGAAGGGTTATTGTTGTTGTTAGTTGTTGTTAGTAAAAAAAAATAAATAAATAAAAACTTATAATAAAACAAGCCGTTTCCAAAATCCACTGGCATGCTATTTAGGAAACAATATTGTATAGATGCATCTGTGCAACTATTTGTGTTTGTCTCACATTTAAGTGTAAGCCCTTAGATTAAAATGTCTTTCTCATTTTCATTATTATAAATGCATTTACACTTGGTAGCTTAGGATGCAGCAAGCAGTAAAAATAGATTTGAAGCTTTGTGTCATTATCCACATGTCACTCAACACAGAAAGCTTAACTGCATTTTGCTTGCACATGACCACAGTATTAGTGCTTGCTTCATGCAAATGATATAAAAGCCAATGTTGACAAAAAATATCTGTGAAATGGATGGTAATGACAATGACACGTCTAGCGCTTCTCTTGTGAATAACCATTGTAGCCCCACTTGCTTCTGTTGTGTCCTGCTGGTTAGGGAGTAGCTCCTACATTCGGAAGGTTGTGGATCTGAATCCTAGGACTTCCAGTGGCAGCACTGAGGTATCCCTGAGCAACGTACCACCCACTGCTCCCTGGTTGCCCCCCATTAGTGGCAGCCCACTGCTTCACTTGGCAAATGGGTTAAACTTACACATTAAGGACCACTTTACTTGTTTCTGAATGAGACTATTAAAAAAAGACAAAATGCTACTAAAAACTGTTGCACCAAGCTTGTCCATACAAGGTAAAAATGATTACTTTTTTTCTGAATTATTGCCTTAGGTTCAGTGTTTATACCAGGACAACAGAGGTAAAATGATTAGCACCATAAATACACTGGAGAGTAAAATGTCTGATATGTGTTTATCGTTTGCCTTTTTCAACCTCATAAACCTGACAGATGCAATTCATTGGCTGCTTAGAGTCCTGCTGTGATTTCCCCTCACTCCCTTAATGCGGTTTATTGCAATTAACACAGATGCCTTTGCCTCCCGACCGTCAGAACAGGCTCCTGCGCGTGTTGAGCCTGCAGATACCTGTGTCCCAGCACTGAAGGAGGTCCGACTACATAGACCTTGGTGAATACAAATTTTTGCTTCTGTCTTAGATGTGCACAGGGAGGGTGAAGAGGTGACAGCCAAGCTGAGAAAAGCAAGTGGACACTGAGAGATGTGGCTCCAGAGAGGGGATATTTGAGGCTGCCATCAAAGGACTGTAGAAATGTGACAAATGGGAAAAAGCACGACAACCACAGACGAAAGTAAAAATACTGTATATTTAGTCCTTTTGGGACCCTAATGCCATAAAATGGTAAAAAACATGAACATTTGGCCACTCCCCTTAAGAAAAATATTCATTGTTTTTCATGAATTGCAGCTTTTATTAGAAAGTGAAGGAGGCCCAATATTAGTTTTCAGTTCCTGAGGTTAAAGCCATAGCAGGAAAATCAAATTTAGGCTGTTTTCCCCACAAGTAGAAATCGACCGCAACATATTAAAGTTTGCCCGATATTTAAATAAAAAAATAAAAAGATTTTGTTTAAAAAAACAAACTTTAACATAATTGCTATTTTTAGATATAGAAAATATATACATACATGTAATTTATTTTTAAATCAGCATTTTATGAGTTTGACAACCATTCTATGCCAGTGTATGTTCAATTCCTACACAAGCACCTAATTCTGCTTCATGAGGGACTGATTAGGTGTTTACCTGAAACAAATCTTATTAGGAAAAGTATATATATGGAAAAATAGATATACTTTGGATGGAAGAAACACTACTAGAAGTACTTCAAAGAAAATAATTGTCATTTTGTTAAGAGTAAACAGAAGATTTGTTTTCTTTGAATTATTCAAGTTCTGTAAACACTGAATAATTCAAAAATTATGCTTTAAAGAATATTTTTATATGGAAATTAGGAGAAATATTATCAGCAGTTCTTAATGGGCAAAGCTGTCCAGTTCAATATTTGCACCTAAAAGACATCAAACCTGAGAAACTGAACATTTTTACAATGGTCTCTTATTTTTTTTCCAGAGCCGTACACAGATTTTGGTTTTCTACCTGGGACTCAAGCGTTTTGCACAAACTTTCTTTCTAAGGCCAGTGAAACAGTGAGGTGCTTTCTGACTATCTGGCCACAGCAGAGGTAGCTTTAAACGTTTGAATGGATAGATTCCTCATTCAAAAATGTATTTTTGCATTAGATTTAACCTTTATTCAAATGTCAGTGTTATTTTATGTAAGCAGATCTATTTGCTCAGCAGTTTGATGGTGGTTGGCTTTATCAGCTGTTTGATATATTAGACCAGAAACATTATAAAGGAAGAGGTAGTTCATAGGTTGGCAAAGCAATGAGAAGGCATTCAACATGGCACCTGTTTATGAGTCTCCATCAGTAAAAGGTGTCAATCATATGCAAGTAGGCAAAAGTCCAACCTCTTTGAGGAGCTATGCACATGCACAGTGGCCAAATCAGATCTTTTTGCTGTTTCTATCATTTTTATCCTGTTTTACCACTGATTTCAAATTTGCATTTGAAACATGAATGTGGTGGTCTTTGTTTTCATGATTCTAGGTCTCTTCCCATATACAGAGATGTGGCCTAATGACTAACATAGCCACCAAGTGGACAGACATTCCTAAAAAGACTTGTATCACCAGCAGCAAACTGGAAAACATGTCTTGTGGACACATGTGATATAACGAGGGACACTGTACACGTTCGTTTTTGTATGACTACTGTCAGAGTGTGGTTAGGTAGAGCACATTTTTTGAAATGCACCACCACAAAGATAGGAATACAAACATGCTCATATCTGATTGTGAGAAACATGAAAGGCTCCTTTGACACTTTCTTCAGTTCTACCAAGGCCATCAGCAAGGACAATAAATAGAACTGCCAGTCGGCTAAGTTTTGCTGCTCTATCTTAATGAAATACACTAAAGGTAATATGAAGGCGGCGATAGAAATCTCCCCTGGCCATTGTCAAATTGCTCTTCTTCTCAATGGAAACTTGTGCACTCTGACCCCCGCCCCCCCCCCCCTTCATCTCCCTCCCCTGTCCTTCGCTTTTCCCGACGGACCGGCTGGACTCCTCCGTCCTCTGCTCGAGGTGTAATAGCTCGAGGGAAATGACATCAGGGAGGAGGGGTGGGTAGTGAAGCTTAGCTCCTTTCACACCTGCTCAGGAACAAGCTTGAAACTAGAGGATAAATCGGCCTTCTGACAGCCCAGCCGCCGCCAAGACGCCGGAGATAATAAAGGCTGATTAATGTAAGGGTGTCAGTGTGGCGATGCAGTGAAATTTGCAGGGAGATGATTGTTCCAGAGTCGCGGCTAATCGCGACGGATGCCCTTGGTCCACTGCGAGCGTGTGCGTGGTGACAGCTGTAAGGAAAGGAGGAGGCACTGACGGCCGACCGCAGACAGTGTCACCCCCGGTGGGGGAAGAGTGAAAGTCACAGAAGTGAAAAATGCCGTAATCACCTCACAGTTTCCAAGTGAATGTTCACTGCAGTTAATGGGCAGATTTATCCCGCTGTTTACTTTGCCTGTAAGTGCATGTGTGCGTGAGAGAGTGAGTGTATGTGTGTGTGTGTGTGTGTGTGTGTGTGTGTGTGTGCAGCTCTCCAGGTCTCTATGTATAATGACTCCCACCGAGCAAACACTAGAAACAGTACTGTGGGTCTATTCCAGGAGACTGTAGGTGGAGGTCAGAGCAAATTGTCATTCCACTTCTGTTACAGTCCCGTTGCTGAGACGTGCCAGAATTAATTGTGTGAAAAATGTTGTCCTCTGAAATTGTCTCCTCTCAAGGATGTGCTTCCATCATCTCAGCCATGACAGTAATGGATAAACGTCAGGGTCTGTCCCGTTAATGAAAACGCAGAAGCGCCAGTGCGAACGTGCTTGGGTGAAAAATTGCAATTCAAAAGTATTGTTTTTGTGCACCCTGCTTTGTCACTGCGCATCAATGACAAATGTGCCATGCTTCTCATAACCCAATTTGTTTTGTGCTGGAGACACGCATTTACCCATTCCGCGCAAATCTGAGCGACTTATTTTAGTCAAAAGATAGAAACACAGAGCAGATTGATGTGCTGGAGATATTTCTGACACAAGCATAAAAAATGCTGGGTATCGGTTTTCCGCATGGCATAATGAAGTTTAGATCCCAAAAGCAAAATATATTGTCGACGTGCATCAAATAAGAGCATATGCCACATATTCATGAAGCCTACTTTTGCATGGTGTTGTCAAGTGGTGTCACTGTCTAGGGCAGTGTTCAGACAGCACTAGTTTTACATGGGAAGGGTGGGGAAATGCAATTGCACCACGATATTTATGACTGATTTGCTCGGGACGTAAGATAATACATATTTATACACCGGGGAGGAAAAAAATGTTTAGGTTGTAAAATAACAAAACGTTTTTAAAGTTTAAGTGCACACTGTCATTAAAACTAAAGGAGAATACTAAGAAACTAATACAAGATTCTATTTTTCAATGTAAACGGTTTGGTAAATTGTCTTAATAATTCGCAAAGCAAAATTTGTATTAAATTTTTTAAAAATCCCAAAATGCCCATTTGTAGATACACATATGTTTTGGGTACACAAACACAAGACGCACAAACACAAACATACACACTGGTAGACACATGATTTTGAAGAAATATTTGCAGGAATGCACCAAATTATAGCATCTAGTAACTACAGGAGGGGGCCATTTCGAACCATTTCTATTGGTCTGTTTGTCATGAAACTGTGAAAAAATCTTAATGGCAGCTGGTATTTTCAAATGATGGAAAAATGTGAAAAATAAAATTGAGGATACAAGGTTTTGTTGTGATGATGTGTAACATTTTTGATGATTGCTTCTGTGTGGTGATATTGAGCTGCATTGTTTTTCATCTGAAGCTGGACCACACCTATCAACTCTTTCAGTATAGAAGAGTCCAGAGGGGTCAGTGTTGTGGTGAAAGGCAGGGGGCTGAGTGCAGCGGGGGGAAAGCCACAGTGCCGGCCTGTAATCTGCTTTAATTTGTTTTCAGATCAGGCTTTGGAAAAAGCAGCCCTCTCCCTGCAAAGACCGTGGGCAGGGACAGCTGTCGTCTCTTCCGACGCTGTTTAATACAGGTTCTCTCACCGCTACTGCCGCCTTGAGCTTCCGCTCTGATGAATAATTCTGGCTCGGGTGGAACGTTTATTCTTTACCAGTCAGGTTTTTTTTATTCCAAGGGTCTGCTGGAGAATCACAGACAAGCTCTGCTCGGGCCGAGTTTCCTTTTTTTCCTTGGTGTGACAAAGGAAGGAGTGAACGAGCGAGTGAGAAAGAGAGAGAGAGAGAGAGAGAGAGAGAGAGAGAGAGATAGAGACTGGTCCTTTGCATCAGTATGCATGTGAGCTCACTTTCGAATCAAAACAAAATCCAGTAATTGAGTTTGGGGCGTGCCTGTTTCTCCTTCATGTGATAGCAAAGGTTGAGCTATAAAAACATTCTCCCCACTTTGGGCTTCATTCTCCTTGTGCTCGTGCCCCTTGATTGAGGTGATCGGCACCCATGTGGGCCGGCCCTCCATTCTCCATCATCCCGTCTCTCCTTCTACCTCTGCTGGGCGGCAAAAGGCATCATTCTCAGGAAGTGATGGAGCACGTCTTGAGAGACAGAGGGGATTTAAAAGGCACTGAAACAAAGCAAGCAGGCAGCAGGTTGGCAGCGCAAGCGGGACGGCTGGCAGCCTTTTTAATCCGCACCGCCGTGCTGATAAATCGGCATGCAAGCTTCATTTTTATCCCCTGCACCAGTCGCCTGGCCCTTGAGTAATGAGCAGCCCCGGGTCGGCTGTCGGCCCCTTTGATCTGAGGCCCAGGGATTAAGACCCCAGCTGTCTGCCAGATTGGGCAAGAGATCTCTAACCGGACCACCAAGACCATGAGGTGGCCATTTTCCTGGGGCACGTGGGCAAAGGTACACAGAAAGTTCTGGGGCAAGCAGGAAGACCCCATGGCTTGGGTACTCTTTGGATGCCATAGGGCGACCATGACCTGAGTTAAGCACCTGGCACCTCACAAGGCTACCTGAGAGCTGAACTTCCCCTGACTCTAAATGTGTCTTGTGACTTCTAGCCCTTCAACAAAGGACACAGAATCTGTAAAGTAGATGAATGATATTTTACCAGACACAGCCTTTGCCGTCCCTGTCGCTGTAACTGTAAGGGTTTCAGAGATCCAGGTTTGAATAGCATATAACTATTACTATCACTTTGATAGGTTATTACAAAGTAATTAAATATTCATCTAAGCAATTACGTATGAGTTATTGTTAATTGTATTAAAAACAGCATATTAATTAGGTTAATCTTCTACTTTAAGTAAACTGATTCCGCAGTCCTGATTTTTTTTGCTTAAATAAACTATGTTTCAGTAAAAGAATGCACGGTATACATAACTTTTTGTGAAATTCTGTTCTTAGGAAAGGGTACTATATCCATTTTAAATAAAACAAGTGAAATGAAACTTAAACACTGTACAAGAGATGATCACTTTCTTAATGTATCACTTTCACAACTTAATGAATTATTGATTAGTTATTTAGTTTGCAGTTATGGACTTTTTTCATTTTCCACTTAAAACAATTACAAAAGTTATTTTACACAGTTCACTTAATGTAAAGGGTAAACTTAAAATCACAAAGGTATGTTTTATGCACATTTTGTATTTATCATCACCAAGACAAGGTACAATATAGTGTGTCAGAACTATCATTAATGTTTCTGACATTAGGAAATTATTTGTAACCATTTTATAAAATAACATTTTATAAAATAATGTTTTTTCTGAAATGGAGCATTTCACATGAAACTATTCTGGACAACTTTTAAATCTTATCCACTTAAAGTATACATCAAATATTAAAATATGTCTCAATTTGTTTATCTGGTCATGTTCTGATAGTGTCAGAACTTACAAAACACTGAACATCTGCATTTTTAATGTATAATTAGTCTTCAGTACTGTGCGGTGCATGGAACATTGATTAGAAATCACTGTATAGTTTTGTATAATTTTATTTTATAAAATTAAACTGTATGTCAATGATGTTACAAAGATCTTACTTTTAAAAATATATTAGATTTCAGAAAAAAAAATAAATAGAAAAAATGTTTGTAGTATTTTTTTTTTACCATATTACAAACTACTACTTTGAAGGTTTAAAATGCTGTTCTTCTTATGTATCTAATAAAACACTAAAATTAAAAAATCATACAAGTACTTCAGTAAAGCATACATTTTACAGAACACTAAAGTACATTAATGAAAAATTTCTTAAGTATTAGTATTAGTATTGACTGAAAGTTTAGAGTTTACCATGTTGATGGACAAATGTCTCTTGAGCTACTAATGAATTCATAGACTTATTTAGTCTGAAGCTTAAATTCCGACTAAATCCAAAGACACAAATACCCCAATACATTTGACGTCTTCAGTGGGGCTTAGTGACTGGGTGCTGCATCTGGCTAAAAATGATGTTCTCCTAACGTAACGTGTTCTCCTAACGTGTCACTAAGTGTGTGCGTTCACGTCAGTGTTTGGAACTCACATGGGGTTGCTAGTTTGGTCATCCATGGTCTGTCTGCGTCAGATCATATCTTCAGACATCTTTGGCTGCACTTATGTGTGACTAAGGCTATTTATTATCCTTCATTATCCTTAATAGTCCTTCGCTATGCTTAATTATTCTTATGTATCATTCCACCGACTCATTCAGCCAGTTCTTCTGAATAGTTTGCTTTTTCTGCAAACAACAAAGGTAGAGCAGCATTTTTTTATTCAGTGCTATAATGTTGCAGTGGTCTGAGTTCTGTTAATTAACAGATTTGTATTTTGCCGGTTCTTAATAATAAAGGGGCCAAATGGGTTCTAATTGTTGTGCAATGGAATAACACATTTTGCTACCCTAAAGCAAATGTTCTCAAAAATCTTTAGTCCCCCAGTATAGAAGGATAGTAAGTAAGGGGATAGAAAGTGTCACTGCACTCCTCCTTACTTGTCCTCTCCACCTAAAAGAACCGTGACCATTTCTAGCTATCTTTCACTGGCCTCATTATACAAAAGACATTGTTTTATGATATTATATGCTGAATGGCTGGGGATTCAGATAGGTTGGTGGTTTGATTACATTTTATAATATTTTCTATCAGCTATGTGGGATGACTGGTGGCCTGATGGTTAACGAGTTTCCCCTGTGATTAAAAGGTTGTAGGTTTGAATCCTAGGATGGGTAGGGGCACGACTGAGGTACCCTTGAGCAAGGTACTGTCCCCACACACTGCTCTCCGGGCACTGTGTACCTGGCTGCCCGGTACTTCACATTATCAATGGGTTAAATGTAGAGAAAGAATTTTGCATTGTTCAAACTGTGGTGTGTTTACAGATGATTATAAAGGGCCACTTTACTTTTAAACATATTTAGAAATTGAAAACGAAAAATGTCCAGTTTCTGAAATTTGTGCACTACCCCCTTCTTCCCTGTGAAATATTATGTGCCGCCAAAGTACAAATACTTTGAAGGGCCCAAGTGATGTAATTCTGTGGAATTTAACAAGCTGGGCTGAAGGTTACAAGTGCAAAGTAGCTTAATATGGGCTAATCCACATCTTATTTTCAAAACAGCAAGCTAGGGTCATAACACATGCAGACAGGCATATCACAGGCAAACCTATGACAAGAAAACACAAGAAAAACCAAGACCAGGAATTGCCAAACTTAGAATACGGCTCAGATCCCGGGTGGCTCAACAACAGAGACTTTGCAAACACAAAGTCAAACAAAGGAGCTTATCAAGGAGTCCACGATGAGCTTCCAGTGTGCTTGTTTAAGGTGAAGTGGTGCCAGGGCAGAGCTGGGGCCATCCAAACTATGAGAATTGATCCTGAAGTGAGGGGACCATGACAAAAACATCCCCAGCAGGACTGAGGAAAAAAAATAGATGCTTTTTTTTTATTATTTGTTCAAAATGTCCACATTACAGTCCAGCTTTATGTGTTTCATACATAAGAAATAAGCTTCAATTTTGAAATCCTCTGGCCACCTATTTAGCTTACTGCAGTTTTGCTCCACCTGTAAATGCTAGTGTTTTTGGATGATGCACAATGACAGTTTGACAATAAATAAATTAGTAATTAGGCGGTTTGCACATATTAATTTTAAAGGCAGAGTTACTTATACAGCCTGTTAAGAATATGATACATTGTATTTCAAATAGAAAGCACTATAGAAAGCTTTATAATAAATGAAGCTTGGAATTGTGACACAAAAGTTAAAAGTGTTAGGTAAAGATTATGATTTGGGCTTTTTTAAGACCGTAAACTGGAATGTGCGCATTGCTTTTTAACCTTATATTTCTTGTAAGATGTGGTTTCAGCAAGCAGTTGCACAGTCCATGTAGGCATCAGTTACACTTACTTGAAGGTCAAAGGAAAGTGCCATTTGGCTTCAACAACTTTTCCTCTTCTTATATGAATTCTTAATTAAACAGATAAATGCAATCAGCACTTCTTTTAATCTTTCATCAACGTAGGTGGGAGATTATGGGCTTTTAAGCTGGCTTATGTATCTCCTCTTTCTGTCAATGACAGCAGGCCTCCAGCAGGTGGATCACAGGTTTGAGCCCATATTTTCCTTTTTTTTTTTTTTTTTTTACAGCATAATGAGGAAACCCCCTAGTGCCTTAAGCACACAGTGGAGGTCTGCTTTCTCCAGAATGCTGTTTTAGGACACTGGTGGTGTTTGCGGAAACCCGCACTGCTGCAGGGAGTATTGTCACAAATGCAAACACCACACATAAACACACACACACACACACACAGACCTGGGCTGTGACTGAGCTCCATCAGCCAAGCATAACAGCCTATTTGATCTCTTAATTGAGTCCTATCTGACTATGTCGCTTTATTTGCCATTAGCATTAACGCTAGCTGAAACCTAGCCGATCACAGGGAGGCCAAGCAGAAAGTGGCTTACATGCCTGTTGAGCCCTTGCCTGCCTCCCGGGTTTCCACAGGGTGATAAGTGGGTCGTTTTATTTTGAGGGAGGGCTTGGCACAATGAAGAGGCTGTGAATAGAAAGAGAGATTGCAAGCGAGCAGTCACTCGAGGGGCTCCCTCCATAAGGCCCAGCTCCTCGAGCACTGCGTCCGACTTTGATAGATGGACTCCAGTGCTCTTGCGCTCAGGGGCTACGTTCTTTACAATGGCTGCTGTTTGACAACAGAGTTTCCATTCCTTCTTTTCAGCCACCATCTCCTACCACATTCATGTACACTTTTTCAGTTCTGTTGCTTTTTGAAGTTTTTCTTATGCAGCCAATCTTTTACATTTGGAAGAACGACGTTTGCAACTTGCTGTGTTGCCCAACCTTAGAGGAAAGCAAAATCCTAACCCTATATATATATTGTGGCGACCGGTGGAATCAGGCGACACAGAAGCAGAGGAATCCATTTCTCAGACTTTATTTTTCAATAGAGGATACAGCAGAACGCAAAGCAACCTCTCTGTAGCTCTCCTACACTCCCACTGAGGAGCTAGTCTCCTCAACCCCTCCCTTACTTCCCAAAAACCAGCCAACATTATGGTGATGAGCTACACCTGCAGCTCACCACCCTCCCACACATCACGTACACCACCTACACCAAGAACCCCCCTGGCCCAAACATGTACCCCACAAGAACTCTTAAAGGGCCAGTTCGCCACAATATATATATTTACTAGTTCACAAATCTTCCAGCCCAGCCTCAGCAAGATCATGAAAACTGCAAACGTCTAGTGTGACTGCAGCCTAAAGGAATAAAACAATCTAAGTCGCTGAGCTTTGGCCATTTTCCCTGAGTGCTTCTTTTCCATCACTATTCATACTATTCATGACATGCCTGCAGTACATAAAATCCAGTAGATTCGTTTAAAAACATCAGTCAGAAACACTAAATTGTTTCTATCTCAAATTATTACAGCACTAGATGGGCCCTAGTGTTGTTCTCATGTTCAGGGGCTCTGATCTGTACAACGGCCACAGGTGGCCACTGGAGTGTCCATTTTCCCATACAGTATACCTCCCATTTCATAACACCTGCTGTTATCCATGACCTCCAGCAATGCTGGGGTCTCCCACTTTAATGTACAAACCAGGCTTGGTCTCAGAGGTGAAACGGACTGCTTTTGTTTGCTGCAAAAACCCTGCACCTCAGTCCAGAATTAGCTGGTAGCGAGGGCCTTGTTTACTTTATTAAAGCCCTCCTGAAAGATCTATTTGCCAGCTCCTGTGGCATTTAATCTTTATCAGCCTCTGTTTCGGGGGCTGTTTGATGAGGATTTATGCTTGTTGGTTTGGCCTGGAAAGAGTGAACGTGAGGAATTGCTGCTCATTATTCCATTGTGGGTTCATTGCCGTTGCAAGAAAATCTCATATCTCTCGAATGGTAAGTTTGTTAACACCAGTTTAAGTGGTAAATGTCTTTATCATCATTGTAAGTTAAGGTAAGTAATGTTGGACTAGATCTCATGATCCATTTTTCATGAACAGTTCACAACTAAGTCTTACCGATGTAATGTTTTACAGGTTTGGAAAAATAGTGCTGACAACACAAACCTTTTTAGTCATTGCATCGGTGGGGTTCAATTTCATTATCGCATGATTATAAGACAGTGTGATTCACTCCATATATTAACATAATCAGCAACACATACATGACTAGCTTTACCTTCAGTGTTTCTCTCTCTCGCTCGCTCTCTCTCTTTCTGTATGTATATATATATATATATATATATATTAGTGGTGGGCCGTTATCGGCGTTAATGTGCTGCGTTAATGTGAGACTCTTATCACACGATAATAAAATATCGGCATTAATCTATTCACGAAGTTGGGTTGTTAGCTGGGTCTATACTACACAAGCTATGATGACTTTCACCTTGACATTTTAGCGCGGATTTACTGTCTTTCTGTCTCTCTCTCTTTCTCTCTCTCGTTCGTGACTTTTCCGGATTGCGCCCGTTTTAAACCTGTCTCTCTCTCTCTCTCTGTCGCTCTCTCTCTCTCGCACGCTCTCTCTCTCTGTGCCTCTCTCTCTCTCTGTCTCTCTCTCATTCCTGACTTTTCCGGAGCGTGCGGATCGTCTCTCTCACTTTCTGTCTCTGTCT
>JBBPCW010000133.1:10390059-10403489 GCA_037974425.1 Phenacogrammus interruptus
TCATGTAATGCACGTTTATGCTGAGTCTGGTATCTGTACTCTGGTTTTCTGTTTTTTCTTGCGGCCATTGTGCCAGGCTTCTTTTTCGCGTGTTTTGGTAAATAAACGTACAACACAGCATGGATTCCTGCTCTCCTGTTTGCTCTTTTCCCCGAGGAAGGTCATGACTGAGGGGGGCTAGCCCCCTCTGACCTGACACAACTTTCTGTTTCACTTGGGTATATGTGGTGAAACAGAGGCCAAATACCCATAGCCATTCATCACCATGGGAATGATTAAAGGTGAACAAAAACAAAAAAAAGTCAAAAGAAGGTTGTTATTAAGGACAATTATTTGGAAGGTATGCCTGAAGAGAGCCTCTTTCTCTCATCTAAGCACCCAGAGTTGCTACAGATGCTACATCTTTGACTGGAACCAAATTCTGTGATCACATGAAACAAAGAAGGTAACAAACACTCGAGGGGACGGTTGGCGTTAAAATGGCTATCCAAAAAGGAACCTAATCTCCACTGTTAAGTATGGTGGCGGATCTGTCATGTTTAGGGGCTATTCTGTCTAGAAATGCCCTAGGAAAACCATGGGCCCCTTGAAGTAGCAGGAGATTTGAAAAGAAATTCTGGCAGCCTCTGCCAAAAAGCTGAAACTGGGGCATGGTTGGATCTTCAAGTAAGGCTATGATCCAAAACACACCTCTAAATCCACACAAAAATGAGTACAGGTTCAAGATTTTGAAATCACAGTCCCAGTCTAAATACCACTGAAAATCTTTGATGTGAACTGAAAAGGAGAGTCCAAGGAGGATCTGGAGAGGTTCTGAAACGGCCATTGCTTATTCTATATTCGCAAACTCTTCCAGCACTCATTGTTTTTATGTGAGCAAAGGGAATTGCATCTAATGTACATTATGGCAACATCTTGCTAGCGCGCAAATTCCATTAATTAGTCATTTAGACTGATCCAGAAACGTGTCATTTGTTTGCAGTACAAGTGTATATACTTAATGGCATTTACACTTTATTCGTAATAGAGAAGTGATTAATTATAGCACGAAGTAGCGGAGTGTTGTTCCCATGAATCATCATTAAACGCCAATTGGAACCGACTGAGTGTGGGAAAACACTCCATAAAGCATAGTATATGCCAAAGAGCAAATATGGGTCACTGAAAACGGATATAAAACTTTGGAGTCTAATTGTGGTGTGGTGAGAGCTAAACAGAAGCATGCCAAAGCGTGCTTTGATTCACGGGGCGGGGCTGCTCAAGCCTTTCTGAGTTCGAGTGGTAGCAAAACAGATGGCAAACTGTCCGATGCTTATTGTAATTAATGAAGCAAAAGAGCTTCTCCCTCGATTGTTTTTGCAGAGCAGAACATGAACTGCACATCCAGAAGTTAATATACAGAGAAAATGAGTTCAAAAATGCTTTCGGCCGAGAACTCATTACTGTACATATGAGGAATGTTCTGGGGTGACGATTGCAGAGCACTCCGCATTTGCATTCATATTTGCATGCGCAGATTAGTTTTTGTTCCCAAGCAAAGGCTTTGACATTGACAAAAACCTGAAATAAATCAGCAGAACATTCAATCAAAAAGTAGACGGATATTTTTTTTCCCTGATTTAGCAGCATGCATTCATTTCATACATCGGAGTGGCATCAATCAAACACTGCGTCTATTTCCCAAAGGTGTTTGTCAAGGCTTAAGTAGAGAAATCAATGTAAATAGAAATATCCAGGCTGGTAAATATTATTTTTAGGGTTTTTTTTGTTTGTCTGTTTGTTGGTTTGTTTGTTTGTTTGTTTGTGTTTTCTGTAGCGCTTGAGAGTGGGTCTTGATTATATTTCAAAAGCTGGTGCCGAGGGCATTGAGGCCATTTCCTGCTCTAACACAGTGTAATATAATATAATCTCAATAAGATGATATTCTTTTAGTGTACAAAAAACCCCCAAAAAACAAAGATGCACACACTTTAGCATGGACAAATCTCTTCTCCTGGCACACAGCCAAGCCATATTCATGTTCCATTGTCTCCCATTTCCTTGCAACAAGCAAAACACTGACAGCAATTAGAGCAAGAGACATGACTGCAGATCCAAACCACTTTAGCCATGTAATGCTAATGTGATATTTATATCTTCTCAGAGTGCATATTTTCATTGTGTGCTTTTGCTTTAACAAATAAAAGTTGATGCAAGGTTTAGAAACCCAAAAAATAGTGCTTGCTTTAGCTGGTGGATACTTTTGAGGAGTCCTAAAGCCAGAATACAGCAAGTGGAGAAACATGAATTTTTGGGTGAAAATAGTATTTGATCATTTTAATTAGGAAATGTCAGTCAATTTCAATTTCTCTGATGGAATGATCACTAGAGGACCCTACAGAAAGAAGGTATGGCTGTGGCTATTTCTGCCTTCCTAATTCAGAACTGGAAATGTACAAAGTTTCCTTTCATTTTAGAACAAACCTCCATTTGGGCAAACAGAATGTGAAAATGAATAAAGTTAATTCTCCAGTGATGTTTCATTTTTTACCTATAAATACTATAATCCAGTATAATATGCAATAATGAAATTGCAAATGGAATGATTGTGTATGGTTGCACTTCTGAGGGCTGAGGATGCAGGATGTCCATGTTAAACAATTATTTGTAGTTTAGTCCCTCGCTTAACTGCCATTGATCCAATCTGAGTATTTGTGTTTGTACCATGTACTTAACTCATTAAAATCTGCCCCCCGAAGTAGGTGGTGTGTGCCTTGGTGGTTAAAGAGTTAACTAATAACCCCTGTCATCAGAAGGCTTTGGGTTCAAATCCCAAGAATGTCAGTTGCACCACTAAATTACCCCTGAATACAGAAGACAAACTACACACTGTGTGCTGTGGTGTGTTCACATGCGACAAATGGTTTAATTTCAAGCTTTCATGGAGCCATAGAGAAATGGATCAGCAAGTGGAACTGAAGTTTTCTGTCTATCTTGCTTGGATGCACTGCAGTATGGATGAGTGCGCATAGTTACTTTGAAACTTTCGCAGTTCATCCAACAGTTAAGGCAGCACAGAGCATCTTTTATACAGTGACAGAAAACACGACACAAAGAAAACAGCAGCTTCACCATTTTACTATGGCTAACACCAATACTCTGGACCAATGGCAGTTAGGTCAGACCGAGTTAAACAAAGCACTAAACTACGAATAAATGTAACCATAGACATCCCCTATCCCCACCCTCCACTTCTTTCAAGTACATATTAATCCAACTCTTGACACAAGCACCGTCCAGAATACTGGCTCTTAAATTTGTGGATAATGATTGTTCTATGTTAAATGACCTGATTTATGCAAGAGCAAGACCCACCCCCCCCCGCCCCAGAGTTTGCACAAATTCTGTTTAAATTATTAAACAGTGAATCATGATAGCACCAGCCAGCTTAAACCCTGTTGTAATGAACACTGTTGTAATGATGTCTCTTTCTGCCCTGCAGGGTATTTGACAGTGACAATAGAGCCCCTGCCACCTGTTGTTGTTGGAGAGACGGTGACGCTGAAGTGCAACTTCAAGACTGACGGCAGATTGCGGGAGATTGTCTGGTACAGGGTGAGTGGAAAACCATTTTCTGGAGGAAGTTGCCTTTGTCATTGCTGTTTATGCACAGCGCCACACTACGGTTAAGATCCAAGTAGCGTAATTGCACTCATTACCGCAGTGATCCGCATAAAGAACCTGACTACGTTTGGCCTCGGAGCATAGAAGCCACATGGTCTGAAAAACTGTTTCCGTTTTCATGCAAGCTGCTCCATTTATGCTTTAGCTTCAGATGTTTTCTGCCTGTCTGGTTTGAGCCACAAAATAACTCTCACCGCAAAACACAAAAGAGAAGCTTGTGTTTAGAGTAAAAGCAACAGTACAGTAAATATATACTATACAGTAAAAGTGGATGTAATATAATGTAATATTTTCAGAATTACGAAAATCAATCTACTGTCATTATTATTAATAGTAGGAATAGTAATCGAGGATGTACCTTTTGAGTGGCCATGGAACATTACTTATTAAATTAAATTAATTATACAGTACTGTGCAAACATCTTGAGCCACCCCTCATTTATTTATATTCTACTTTGAATCAGCTTGTTGGTGCAAAATTACATTTTTATGTTTGTCACACAGTCTTTGGCATATTGAGTAGACTAAATTATAGAAATAGGATTATATATTTTACTGCAACAGACTGCAAAGATACAAGAAGCCTACATAAAGGAGTTCCAACCACTCAGCTTTAGGCACCATCAGTATACTGATCACCACCTGATCACTGGAATCATCTGCACCTGTTTCTTCACTGGTTTAGGACTTTGTATGCTTTGTTCTGCTTGAATGATTCGTAAATAGGGCACTTCGTGGCTTAACAAATCAACTAATCAGGTTCAGGGACCGGAATGAAAATGAGAAGAAACTTGTGAAAATCCTTCAGGAAACCTGGAGAATTCTTCCTCAAGACTACATTAAAAAGTAAAAGGTCTAGCTCTTTGGCATCACAGGGTTGGCTCAATACTTTTATATAGTACCATATATTTGATCAATTGTCTTATTAATGGTAGTAATGGTATTAGTTAGTATTAATATCTGTATTAATAGTAATACATTAATTAGGGGCATTTGGGTCTAAAACTAGCATTAAATATTTTCTTTGTTACCTAATTTCTTGGTAAATATGTTGTTGGTTTCTCTCACCTTCATAATAAGAAGAGGGTTTTTGTAGTCGAATATCTCACTCCAGAGACTGCTATCGTGGTGCATTTTTACAACAGGCAAGTACTCCACATTTAAATTGTAAGGTGTGTTTTTTTAGGCCCAAATAGATAGGAAATCACACGAAAAATAAATTGGCAGAGACTTTTTTTCTTTGGTTCTCAGGAGGTTAAAGCAAAAAATATATATATTTTGGAACCTTTATATAGATAAAAACAGATTGGAAATCTATTGTGTTACTTACTGGTGTCTGCTTTTCAAGCCATGGAATATTATTCTCAGTGCTAAGCACTGATAAATCAGTTGTGAAAAGTGATCCAGCTGCAGCGGGACAACATGGCGAGTCTTGGCTGGAGACCCTGATGTGATATTCTGCCGGTCAGTGCCATGTTTTAATAGATCGCAGCTGGGCACTTAGACTTATTAGACCCCAGTCGGTATACTGCACAGTGTGAATGTTAGACTCAATTATGTGTTTTAGAGTGGAGGACCCCTTTGTTTTCTTCCACCGTGCCTTTCCTTACCGCTGTGGCGTGTGTTTTGATTAATGAACATCAAACTGCTGCTGAATGTTTGCCAGGCTGATAACAGGGTTTCAGAGCTTGAGGTTTGATTGGGGAAATATGAGTTCTGAGTGGGAGATTTGCATGGTAACTCTTCAAAATGCATCAAAGCAACTGTCAAATTACGGTATAAATTGTGCCCAATGGACTAGCCTGAGGGTTGCACAAACTGGGGCCCATGGGCCAAATTTCAGTGGAGAACCTTTGTCTCACTGGTGACATTGACTTTCACAGTGACATGAGCAATAAAAATGTGTGCACCATTGACTTTCTTGGCCCTCATGCTGTATATCAACCCAAATGAAGTCAGTTACTTTAAGGTGCAGCCGTTGCTGACATTGCTTCTATAATCTTCATAGTAAAGCATTGCTAATAGAAATGGATATTCTAGAGCAGCTGCATAAGCCAAAGGTCTCCATGCCCAAAGCTAAGTGTCAGCTAGAGGGCCAGAGATCCCTATTAGTACCCTTGATTTCAGAAGAGAGGCTGGAGGAGTGAATGCATGCATGAAATTAGAAATGTTATGGGAATAAAAAATCTTAATGATTTGCCTCTCACATGAACGGACAATGGCTTAAATATCCTGAAACATTTTTAAGTGAACAAATTTGCACTGGACTGCAATGTGACACCATTCTTAAGTGGTTTGCATGATAAACCTGGCTTTAGCAGACCGAAAAACTCTATATCCACAACACTACTGCTCAAATTTCCAGTGGTTTAATCATGCGTTGATTACTAACCACATGAGAACTTTCCAGAGTCAAACATGATGTTTTTTGTTTATATTCTAAATTAAAATATTTTAACTCAACATCAGTATAGAAACAAAACATCAAGTTTCTATGATTTTTAATGCACATCTGCCTCTTATTTGCTACAGTTTACAGTCACAGTTAAATAAATAAAAAAAACACCCTTTGTATGACTTCAGAGCTCATTTTACTCATTAAACCTTAATTCAGGTCAGGTGTAGACAATTCCAGAGCGTAATGAATTATGCGAGTCCTCAAACCTCAAAGTGTTGGGCTTACACTTAACAGCCATGGATCTGAAACAAAAGAAGATATAAACAAAAGAAGCTACAGAAAAAATATATTAGATATGAGGGACATTCAAAAAGTGTCTGCGATTTTATATTTTCTTTGGAAACTGTGAAGGCTGGAAGGGGAGTAGTTAGGCGTGTCATGTGGAAAAATTGCATTGCAAAGGAAGGTGACTGTAGAAAAGTGATGTAATTTGTTTTTGAAATTTTTAATAGAGTTTAAAAAGTGTGGAAATATTTTGAATGTCGCTTGTATTTATAAAATGTATCTAAAAAATTCATGGAAGTTGAGAAGTATGGTTAAAATCAAATTGAGATCTGGAATACCTCAAAAGTCAACATCTGAAGTATGTTTACACAAACCACAAGAATTAATGGGAATTAATTGCTGAGGTCTGAACCTAATCTATGATCATGTCTCTTTAGAGAGAAGAGAAGCATGTTCAGTAAAACCTTCACTGTACCAAGACTTGAATATGAACATTTATGTACTAAAAGCATTCTTCAAGAACTGAAACATAATATATCAGGAAGAGAAGGACTGCTTTCAGACTCCAAGGAATCTTTGGAAGCTTCTTACTAGCTATGGACTGAAATAGGTTTTGCAATAATGTCAACTTTTACATTTTACTTTTTCCAATATGTTAAATTCAGCAAATAAATCATACTTTTTTATGATTATCTGCATAAATGTGAAATTTAAGGATGCTCCATATACAGGTGATTCGCTTTTTTCTATGTAGAAAATGATCTAACTATGGACCAGGGGTGTCCAGACATTTGCATACAAAGTGTATGCTACATGTTTTGCTTATTGAACAATTAATACAACAAACAGTATGTGATTCACATCTTTGTACACATCGTTTGTGAACATCACTGTGTGCATCTGTCCACTGCCTTTGATTCAACCTTGGATTCACCATCTTAACAACTAGAGCAACTCCAGACTCATATTTGCAAATTCTGACCTTTCTGAGACAGGACAAAAAGAGATTAATAGCACTTTACATATTAGCCACAGTCTCATACATCATACTTCGACAGTACCATTGAATCAGAATGGAATCTAGGAGCATTTATTTGCTTGTTCATTTTTTTCTTGGCATTGGCCATGATAATAAATGATAGTCAATGGATGCTTGATGCCATCCTAAGCCTTGTCCTTTCAGAGTTCAGAAGGAGTGGAATTGGTGTGATGGCTTATTATCAGGGCCAGCACGTCCACCCAGGTGAACTAGGCAGGCGCCTTGGGTACCACTTTAGGAATGCGGCAAAACTCTTGCCCCCCCATTACAACTGGCTCCCCTAGTGCCACCTAACACTATGAGGCTGCAGTACTACATTTACATTTACAGCATTTAGCAGACACTTTTATCCAAAGTGACTCCCAATCCCTATCTACAGGGCACAGTCTCCCTGAGTACTGCCAATCAGACAATGCCCACTGCCAATGGATCAGAGTACGGCCAATAACTGCGGGATCTGATGCAAAATCACAGTAATACTTTTTCACACAGCTGGAGAGACCATGCTGAACCATTTTGGCAGTCTATTGATCCCCCGAATCAACAAAATCTTTCATCACCACTGCCCTCCCTCCTGGGCCATCACCTCTCGGTCAACAAAGCAAAAAACGTGACTGGACTGAAGCTGGGGCGGCGAAATGTCATGCGCCGGCACTGATTATAATATTCATCCATAAAGCTATGTGACAAACAAAATACCACACTGGGATTGTTTTGCAGTATATTGTGAATGTGCTAGATCATGCAATACATACACAATGCATTGATGACATAGTTAACGAGTGGCCCACATTCTTCAAACCAGTTTTCCTCTTCAATTTAGTTGTGGCCATCTCCCACCCCATGGCTAGGACTCTGGTAATCCCTTGATGCCAGGAGGGTGAAGGATAGCATGAGTGTTCTCCAGATGAGTGGGTCCGGATGCTCATAGCACACACTGACAAACATTGAGATGGTCAGAGGCTTATTTGCATGTTGTGATTGCTGCGGTGCAAAGGCCAGAAATCACAATAACAATTAATGGATGACATATTATGCAAGCCAGGTGCTCTCCTATTTACCCAGTAGTATGAAGAATGTACTGGGTCTTATGAATGTTTCAGCAGCTCAGGAGCAATTTTGCATTCTCACACTGATGACAAAGACGTCAACATCAGCTATTGACTGCTGATCAAAAAGCCTGAGGTCGTAATAAGAACCAGCTCTCCATCCCCAGTGACTTCCCGCTCAACTTGAGGCATTTCACATTATATATCAATTATCCATGCCTGTCAGTCGACGTTTCTTTATTCACTGTGTTCTGTTTGACTAAACTGTCGACTACTCATTTCTTAACCTCGCTCAGGCGTTCCTGAGGTTGATCTCTACTTTCGGGAATTGGCGCATCTAATCGAGAAACACTCTGACGAGACGACGGCAGCAGCCGTTTGAATTAAAGATCGCAGCGGTGGTTCTTCATTACCGTGGCTGCCCTTATCTCCTCAGCCTCTGTCTGAGGATTTTGTAATGCACACTAGCTCGCAACCTGCTGCTTCAAAACCTATACACACTCCTGAAAAGCGTGGGCCACACTCAGCCACTCTAGATGGAGTAGATTTCCATTGAGCAGCATTCTATCTGGTTTTGGCAAGGAGAGCTCTTTCGAGCAAATAGAGTGTCCTCTTTATTAGAAACTCTGGTGTGGTAATTCCTCACCCTGGATTGGACTGTCCTTAAAAGGTTCACTATATTGGACTATAATTGCAGACTTTAGCCCTATGCACAGCTTTCCTTGACCCCATTCATCATTTGTTTCTGATCAGAAGACCACCGTTTATCAGAGTGGTGGATCATTCTTAGCACAGCAGTGACTGGTTGAGGTAATATAGGCTTGCGCTGCTATACATTTATCAGGTGTAGCTGGAATTACACCTTTCAATATCACTAGCAGGCTTAAGGTGATGTACTACGCAAAAAATGACCACAGAAACTGACCATAGATGAGGGGCTAGAGCAGTGGTCCCAAATTCTGTTAGTGGAGATGTACCTTCTTGCAGAGCCTCATTCCTCATGCCACACCTGATCCAGTTAAATTCATGTCTTTAGACATTTTTGACTGGCTTAATCAAACACATTCTCGCAGTGGCTGCTGGTATACATGGGCTAGTAAGGCTAAATTCCAGCTCTCTTTCAAAAATAAAAGACATGGCAGCTGTTCATGGACATTTAGGACTCACTGCTTATCACAGCTATTGGGGTTGAATACTGTTTTAGTTTAAATTTATACAGTAAATACTTGTCATCCAGTATTATGACTGATACTACTAATAGATGGTAGCATGAAAGCTATGAGACTGGAGTTATAAAGTATACAGTGGTCAGTGAGTGCCAAATAAAGGGGACTATTTATCTGGGTTGGAGAACTGGTTCTTTGTCAGAAACCCCTGATAATATAGGCTTGCACTGCTATACATTTATCAGGTGTAGCTGGAATTACACCTGTCAATATCACATATATATAAATGTACAATATGTATATTTATATATATATGTGTAGTAACTCACTAAATCTGTATTTTTTAGCTCATATATATATATATATATATATGAGCTAAAAAATACAGATTTATAGATAGACTCTATATATAGATATATATAGATATATATGTATATATACACATGAGCTAAAAAATACAGATTTAGTGAGATGCAATTGGTACATAGTGTTTCCAAATGATTAAGAATGTGTTTCTTTATACAAAGCTTTCTCTGGCATGTGTGATTTATGCTGTTTATGTAAGTTCTGTGTAAATCATAGTTATTTTTTGCCCAAGCTGTCTCATTAATAAAACACAGGGATGGCGGCTCGTACGAAATGCTGGGACTGTTTGTTCTCTAGCACCTGAAATCCATACAAAAAGTTATGAACAAAATTAAAAGTTCAGAAAAAAGGCATCCGTGTGCCTGCACTGCTTCACTGAGTGTGCCTGATTTTACCGATATATTATAAATACTGAAAAAGTTTTGGATCCTTAATTTTTTTGGTAATTTGGAGCATTCTGGTGCATTTTAAGTGATGCCCTTGCATCACAAAGCCTGTTATCTCATGTGTAAAATGAAACCTACACACTTTGTAAGCACCCATTGCATCTTTTTAGAAGCAAAAGTATTAGTGCCATCACTAATACCAGCAAGGCTGATACATAAATTCTTCTTAAGAGATGTTACACCAAGGCGCTCTCGTTATGGGTGCGTTTATTTCCAGGCGGACCTCGGATAAGGCTGCTGTTGCTTTTGTTATTCCAGAGAGGAAATGCTAATGCAGCGATAGATTGCGTCTTGCCAGTGCTATAAATGGCACATTATCACTTTGAATCCATCAATGCATTCTGTGAGGGAAAAGTGAAGGATGCACAGAATCTTGGGAAAAAACCCACAGAGACGACTTCTCCCCTCAATGAAAGTGTCTGCTAGTTCACCTCATGCTGTGCTTGTTCTGATTATGTCATTCTAATGAAGAGATAGCCTGCCCTGGTCCCAGCGGACACCTTCGCACTGAAGGCTGAGGGGTGTTTCCGCATGGCTGGTTGTTGAGTGCCATGCCGCATTACCTGGAATGTGGCAGGGTTAACCTCCTGGAGTTCAGCGCTCTATTCCTGACCAGCATGAAGGTCATCAGCGGTCTAGACCACCGCTGTGCTTGGAATAGTATTCCTGTTCCCTCCCACACTTTGTCACATATAGCTACATTTCCAGTTTGCACTGACAGTTTTCAATATAAATTGGATCTAATTTTATTCTAGTACTGCGTAACTTCACAGATTTTGAATAATAAGTAGTTAAGGCTGTCAGCAATCAGCAATTTATGACCTCGACTGAATTACTACAGAAAATTACATGCAGTTCAATACCAGCCTCAGCCAGCCTGCAAGCGTGCTTTTTGTAGAACCTAAACCAGTCTATTCTGGTGTGATCTATATTGGGTGACTGGCTTACCAGTGAGAATTACAGTACCACTACATAAGGTTACTTATTGAGTGAATGCGCAAACTTGTGGGTCAATCAAATGCTGATTGGCCCAGTATTCCAGTAGTGTTGAGGTAGGGATGCGATCTAAGCAATGCTACACCACAACCATTGAAATAAACAGTGAAGTGAGTTTTAATTCTTAAATAGAACTCAAGACTTTCCTCTTTGTTTTCTGTACATTCTGGTTCAGACTCTACACACATTCACGCTGGTATAGTGCCGAATGTGTCTACAGATATACAGCTATGTAATTAACCCTGCACACCAGACCAGCCTCCCAAGCTTCTGCAAACAAACAGAATCTTCTTTAGACTTGATATCTTCCCTCTGCTTTGTTGGTGAAGCTCAAAGCTGGAAGTAATGAGGATTTTTCCTTTTCATAATTTCAAACAAATCTACTGATAAAAAGAATGTAATGATTCACCATTTGAATCATTGAAAAGTGTGGTTCTGCATTTGAAATCTGTTCTGCAGATAGTGCTGCACCACCTACAGAGTTTATTAATTTGAAATGAAAGGTAAAAAGAAACCCAAAAGTCATTAACCAATGACTGATCTTAATTAAGCGTCTGTTCATTCTGTAGCCTGTAGGCGTATGTTGACATGATTTATTTATTTCTTTTTATATTCTTTTTCCACACAGTGATTTTAAATATTGAGTTTTAAAAATCACAAATATTTCCTTGTGCTCCACTTGCTTTGTGTGCTCTCAACAATTTTGTATATAACTAGTATATAATTTTTTATGCATTAATTGCATTAATTTGTATGTTTATTGTTTATTTGTTTATTCTTAAAAAATTCTATAATGTTCTATTTTCTGTCTATAAAAATGTCTACTAAATGGAAGCCACTGAACCATGGTAATATCAGTCAAATACCTCTGGTTTTAAAAAAAAAAATCACAATTTACAAAAATTCTGTTGCAATTTATCAGTTTCTCAGTATATCATCCCAACCCTGGATATAACGGAAATATGCAAATGTAACATTCTCGCACCTTTCTTTCACCCTGGCCTTTTTCATGCCCCATTAGGTTTGTGATTGATCAATCAAAAGAATCAGTGGAATCAAAAATTTCACAAATGTCTTTGCTTACAAAATATCAGCAGCAACTCAACATAAAGCAAACATAAATTACCCAGCAACCAACTGCCACATGTCAAACATTTTCCCACCACCAACATAAAGATAGTGGGGGATCAGGCCACTAAACAAACCACAGAGGAAACAAACAAGACTACCAACAAGACAACACTAAAGCATGCGAACAGCTACCAAATTAAGTGAATTCAATAAACAATAAAGCAAATGAAAACAACCACTACTTTACAACTTAAATACTAAAGCAAATAAATGAAACCCCACCCCCTTACTAAGGTTCAGTGGATTGTTGGGTCCAGAGTTGGTCTGCAAAGTCAAGGTATAGGGCGGGCACTTTCACCAACACCGGTTGACCTTAACTCATTGGTTGGCTCAAAAAAGGAACGAAAAGAAAATAATTAGACTGAAATCAAATAAAATATGTGCACCTACACACTTATTCAACTGTCAATAAATCCAGATAAGTGACCAATAATTTCATTAAATAGAATAAAATAATTATAATTAACTATACTTAAATAATTATGGCAGGATTTGTCACAGGGTTTCACACTCTTTAGACATGCCCTTTCTTTGTTTAAGCTTGACACATGCATTCTGTTTATTTTAAATCCTGGTCATGTTCTCGCTTCACATGCTTTCTATGTTTTCCATCAGCCCTGGCTTTGTCCTGCCTAGTGTCTGCAAATGTGTATGTAATATATAACCGTTTTATATAACTGCTTCTGGTTTACTTTTAAGTACAAATACCACCGCCTGTGTATTTTTCAGCCATCCCTAACACTACACTCCCTCTGTCCTTATGTTTTGAGTTGCCCTATCTGGATATTTGATAGTTGTGTTTCCTGTTGGTAATTGTCACGGCTGAGGCCAAGATGGCCACCGTGTGTTTATTTACATTCTGTCCTGTGCCATGTGTTCCTTTGTTTTGTT
>JBBPCW010000133.1:10422613-10434848 GCA_037974425.1 Phenacogrammus interruptus
GTGTGTGTGTGTGTGTGTGTGTGTGTGTGTGTGTGTGTGTGTGTGTGTGTGTGTGTGTGTGTGTGTGTGTGGTCATGCGGTGTGAGATGGAGTGTGTTAAGTGCAGAATGGTTGTCTGTGGCTGCAAGGTGATGAGAGCCCGGAGGGGGTGCTGCAGGCTGATGATGAAACACGCTATTGCTGTCAGTGTGTCAGTCTGAGAGTTTATCTGGTGACGTGGCCCATCAGAATGCCCACAGCACTGGAGTCAATGATTCTTTAGTCTAAATGGTCCAGTTGGAGTCCAGATGACGTAATAATGCAAGTTGGACAAAAGTTCTGGCTGAAATACTGTGGTTCTACCTACTGTGGTACTGAATGGTTTCTCAGAACAATTCATTTTATTTGTGAACCTGATTGTGCTATTCGGAAGGAACGAGTGCTGCCCAGTGAACAAACCGTGAAAAAAAAATCTCATTAAAAATAAATCTTATTACATTAATACTCAAGATAAAGACATCATTAAACACAGATTTAACTGCAGTAAATCATCTCCTTTGTCTTTCTTTGTCTATCTGCCTCTCATTTTATTATCAGCGTCTGTTCCTTGTCTGTCCTTCGGATTTCATGTTATTCGAGGCCTCCCCTTGTCTTACTGGTGACTTTCCCTCTGTTTACTGGAATTTGAAGCTGACGTTATTGATTGTTTCAAAGGAAAGTGATTGAAACCAAATTGAGGTAATGTATTATTGGTCCTTAAATCTTATCATATCATTTGTATCACTATAGTTATCGGGGCATATCTGTGGCATATCTAATTTAAGCTGCACCCATTATTGATACAGCCATTCAACTGATAGATTGTAAAATCTCCATACAAAAGCACAGTCAATAGAATTGGAGCAGCCAATACATTAGACCAAGGTCACCCTGTCCAGTGTCCAATGTTGGCTAGAGGAGTATTAAACCCCTCGGCTTTGTGCCGTGGAGCAGTAGAAGTGCATTCTCTGGAATGATGGTGCTCCATCCAATATATCTGCATACTCCAATACATGAGTTAGAGTACAAAAACTAATCATCCGATACCAATACCTGCTCTCGCTAATGTTCTTGTGGTTGAATGCATTCAACTCCTCACCGCAATATTACAACATTGTGTTAAGCCTTACCAGTAGAGTAGAAACTGTAATAGTACTCTTGATTTAGGAGAAACGTTGAAACAGACATTTGGACTTACAGTGTATGTGTGGCCATTGATTAAAAACAATGTCCTGATGATGGTTAGTTAGAACAGCTTACTTTTTTATCTTTATTCGAACCCTTACCAACAAACAACTGAGCCATCCTGATACCTTTATTTGCTGTGGAGCTCCTCAAATTTATACAGTAAAGGAGTGTTTTTCTTTTTTTTCTTCTTTCAAAAGTTGATATTTGCTCCAGTTGACCAGAGCTAACACACAGAGCAGTCCATAGTGGAAAAATGACTGTGATCTGTCATCAGACAGATATAAATAGACAGATATAGGGAGGGCCATGATTTCCCTGCTAAGAAATCCCTGGTTCACTTTGCCAGTTAATTGTCAGGTTTAGTGAATGTGTTTGAGGAGGAGAACCATCAAACTGTGCTTTGACACCCCTGTTCAAAACCTGACTCATTTAGCCATGTCTTTATGGATGTTGCATGCTGGGATAGAAAAGGTTCTTCCCCAAAGTTGGAAACTTTGTTGTCCAAAATGTATTGGTATGCTGAACCATTAAGATTGCCATTCATTAGAAATAAAGGGCCCCTGATTAAACATGTCCCAATACTATTGTCCATAGTGTAGATAGACACTAGAGTACATGTGTGAAATGTGGCCATATGACCTGAACATTCAAAACAGGATTCATGCAAGTTTTGACATAATTCTACAGTACACAAGCAAAACAAAAGGAAATATTCTTTTAGAACAAACACATTCATTCACCATGTAGTAATGGAGTGGATGAAGGTACCAAAAGGAGTGTCATTCTTTTCCTTTGTAGGTCAGTTTGAGAGATAGACCCCTGGGAAATGTTTTCAAGTGTTCAGCGTCTCATCCTAAGTACGCAAGCTTCTCCTTTTGAGAAACAAATGAGGCTCTTAAAGCCCTTTTAATGGGAGCATATTCTTAATGATCTGTGTTGATTGTTTTTGTGGATGATGTGGTTGTTTGCTGAGGAGGGGGGTAATAAGGCGCTGATAAAGGTTTTCAGAAATTACAATGAATTTTCACCAAGTTTCCTGCTGCTAACATTTAGTTAATTAAGACAGAGCTCATAAATATATAAATAAATATGAAACAATTGAAAAGTGTCCCAGTTAAGATGAAAGCTTTCCTTTTAGCCTTGATTTTGTTTGATTCTTGCTCTCCTGAAGCACTTTTTTTTCCCGAGCCTGCTTCACACAAGCCATTAATTGCACATTGAGTTAATGATTTGCCAAATCCAACGAAACTCCATTTCCCTCGAGGCAAGGTGCTCCCTCATGCTGTCTTCAGTCTGTTGATGCTAGTAAATAAGAATGAAGATTTATAGCATTTCGCTGAGTTGGTGAAGGAAAGTTTTTGCGCGTTAGTTAGAAGACACGGTGTTATGCTTGGTTTAGGAATCATGGAGTAGAAGAGAATTGTACAGGCATTTTTTAAGATTCTGATTACCCTATTAATTGTCATAATACTCATTATGACTAATTTTTACTGAAATTGATGGGGACAGTCCTAAAATACATGCAAGACTTCTTTACTCAGTCAGAATTTAAGTGATTAGTTTTCCTCAATATGTATTTCAGGCTTTAAACCAATCCAATAAATCTGTATTTGGGATTTTAGACAGTTGTACTCTATGTTATACACAAGCTATATAGACAAAAGAATTGGGACGCCTGATCATTACACCTACAGGGATTCTATTGCATTCTCTATAGCATTTATAACATCAGGCACTGATGTTGGTTGAGAAGGTTTGGCTTACAATCTCCAATCCAGTTCATCCCAAAGGTGTTGGATGGGGTCGAGGTTAGGGCTTAGTGTGGGCCAGTCAAGTTCCTTCACATTGAACTCATCCAACCACGTCTTTATGGACCTTATGTTGTGCTCTATTGCTGAAATAGAAATGGATCTTCCCCAAACACTGTGTCCTGAAGCATGGTGTTGTCCAAAATGTCTTGGTATGATTGAAACACCTGAATCCATTGATTAAGAGACTTTTGACCATATGGTGTATTTTACCTAGACATAGAAAGCTGTAAGTAGGACAAACAGAAACGTTAGATGATTATTTTCCAGTTTTGGTTAGGCTAAACATGTATTCATCACAAAGCCTTTACATCAGCCCGAAAGTAAGTTATGTGATTTAATGTGCTTATCCCTGTCACAACGGAGTGGTTTAGTCCACTGCTGTGATTTATCTCGGGGCATGGACGAGACAAGAGCACAAGGATCCATGCTGTGGTTTTAGTTTTATTCAACAGAAAACAAAACAAGAACAAAACCAGGCTCGAGGGCCGTTGCAAATAGGAACAAGAAACAGGGTGAAAATCAGGCATATATGAGGCGATGGACTGACAAACAGAAACATACAAAACAGAACTTAAATACTATCAGTAATCAGGGACCAAAATACAAACAGGTGATAACACGTGACAACAGAACCAGACAAGAACATCAAAATAAAAATCCCCAGAAACCCGAAACAGTGACCCCTAACGGTCACTGGTCGAGCCGTGACAATCCCATGGTAACTGGCCACATTATCTGTAATTGCGATAAGGTTCTAGGGTCATGTTGGAAAAGCTTGATGTAAATCAGGCAAAATCACAATTGATGTTCGATTAAGTGCTCTGTACTGATGGACATTTTCCTACCAATATTTGATTGAAACAGATCAGATTATCATGATTAATCTTCATCTCAGGCACTTAAGTTTACGGTTGAATTCAACCCTCGAACAAAGCCGCCCCAAAAACACTTCAATCTGTTTCAAGACGAAGAATTGCACTGCCAGTCGGCTCTAATGAGAGCAAGTCGGACGCTTTCATCTCGTCCATGCTTTTTAGTGTTCAAAGGTAGCCCTTGCCTGGAATTTCTACCAACGTCCAGAAAAGTCCCTTTCATCCAAAGCCTTCGTCATAATTACGTGGCTGAAGCTGTGACTCCAGACTGCCTGGTGTGGGTCTGCATGCTGGCCGGATTATCTATGGTTTGGTTAAACCGTTTTCCTCACCCAGCTAATGACTGAGCTAGCAGGAGCCAAGTGGCGTCGGAGAAAATGAAATCCTTCCGCTCACATTTTCATCCCACTCCTTTCCACCAGACACATCCAGATTATTAACTCACCCGGCTTTATTTAATTCTTTTTCTTTTTTTGGGCATGGCCTTAATTGTTGACAAAAATGCTTACTGTGTGCCACGCATGCTGAATTACCCAGCATCCTCAGAGGCCTGTCCCATATCCTGCTGTTATATAGTGTTGCTTAAATAAATGACTGTTTTTTTGTCTTGCTTTTGCCTCTTTCTCTCTTGCTCACTCTTGTTCTTGTTGTTTTTTTGGGAAACCAGATAGATTTTCATGCTTGTTTAGCTAACATGGAAACTGTGGGTTAGATCCAGAGGTTTCCTCCCACTCAGTGACTTCAGAAGCCTTGCTAAAAATAACCTAGGAATCTGTGTGCCTGCCTTGCCACAATGCCTGACAACTTGTAAGGGCTTCATAAGGGCTCGACTCGCTTATTCAACCAGGCAGATTAAAAGCCAACATAATTAAATCCATGGGAACAAACCCATCAGAATGCAAAATGCTTATTTTCTCGCACTCAGGCTTTTCACATGAAATCCGCCTAACATTAAAAAGTGTTTTGCCCCTTCTTAGGCACCCAGCCGCCCTCTGCTTAGCTCCTAACAAGCTGCTTGTCTCCCTCCTCTTGATATGAAGAGCTCTGCTAGACTCCCAAGGTTATAAGACAACTGCTATTACACACAGAAACCAAAAAGTTCAAAAAATGCCTTTGATGTTTTCTTCTAAGATAAGAATTACGACGACAACAATTCCTGATCCGCAGATGAAAGAGCTGCAGTCGTTTCGTAATGCTAGTCAGTTTTCTGTAGGAGTTCACAAACTGAAACCAATATGCACTATTAAAACAAGATCAAAAATCTATTCATTATCGTTACAATCGATTTACTGCTGTGTACACAGCCCTGCATATAGTCATAAAGACATTAAGACATTGAGGAAAGCCTTCCAAGAAGAGTGGAAACAGTTATAACTGCAAAGGAAATACCAACTACATATTAAAGTCTATATATTTGAATGTCATCCATGTCCCTGTTGATGGAATGGTCAGGCCTCCCAATACTTTCCAACCATGGCTTTATGGATCTTGCTTTGAGCACTGGGGCACCATCATGCTGGAACAGAAAAGATTATTTTCAGATGTGGAAATATATACTCTGGACATATACATTTCCACATCTGCAGTCCACATTATAGCAAACAGGGTGTAGTGAGTAGTTATTCACTCTTCAAAAAGTTCCACATATGCTTCTTTGAACCATGTCATAGAAGAACAATAAATAAATGTTTATTCTTAATGAAACCTTTCAAGGTATAAAGAACCTTAACATAATGTAAAAAATGCTTTACCGGTTCTTTCAAAGAGTATTATTAAGATAGGAAAGTGGTTATTTTGAAAAATGGTTGGCCACTTGAGAACCATCAATCGAATGGTCCTTTAGAGAACTAATTAAATGGTCCTTTAATGGCGCTGTGCAAAGAATCATTTCTGGAACTCTTATTTTTAAGAGGGATGAGTTAATAACAGATCCATTATGAATACAGCATTTGTCTTTGTTGCCTGTAATTTAAAGGGGCATTCTAGCCTTAAACCAGCATTTGCTGTTATTTGTTTTCTGTAGTGGAGAATTGGACTAATTTCATCCATTATCCATTATTATTATACCCAGTGTGTTACAAAAGATACATCACACTATTGGGAGCCTACCCATTCTAATGAAGAAATATTGACTGCTTATTAGCCACATACACTATATGGACAAAAGTATTGGGACACAAATATATTGGGCTTGGCTCCTTACTTCCAGTGAAGGACAATCTTAATCGTTTAGCAAACCAAGACATTTTGGACACCGTGCTTCCAGCTTTGTGGACACAGCTTTTTCTATTCTGGCATGACTGTGCCCCAGTGTATAAAGCAAGGAGCTTGAAGACATGTCTGGATGAGTGTGGTGTGGAAGAACTTGACTGGCCCACACAGAGCCTTGATCTCAACCCAATCCAAAACCTTAGGGATGAACTGGAATGGAGATCCAGGCGTTCTCGTCCAACCTCATCAATGCTCTACAGACTAAATGGGTGGAAATTTCCACAGAAGCTCCAAAATCTTGTGGAAAGCCTTCCAAGAAGAGTGGAAACTGTTATAGCTGTAAAGGAGGACCAATTCCATAATAAAGTCTATATATTTGAATGCAATATCATTAAAGTCCCTGCTGGTGTAACAGTTAGGCGTCCCAATATTTTTGTTCATTTCATTTGGTCTATTTCTGTGTATGTAGAAGCCAAATTTTACACGTGTAAAATTTTGCTTGCTCTATTTGTTGTAGATGTAAAGAAATCAGAAAATGCTACTCCTGCTTTTCTGCAGAGATATTCCTCTTTCCAGCTTAACTCTAGTTCTTTAACATACTTGAAACCAAACACCAGGTCAGTCTCTCAGCAGCCCAGAGGTTTAAGCAGCGATGTGGAAATGGAAAACGGCTTCGCGTTTCATCTGATTTCATGAGACGGGGCCGTCCGTGTAGCTTTTGATCATGTCATGAGTGAGTGGCCCTTTAGGGAAGGCCACGCTGACCGCAGACGAGACCGGAGGAGAGCTTCCCCTGCTGAGAACTTCAGTGTTCGAGTTTCTGTAATTACTATAAAAAAGAATGGAAGTCGTGTGCTGTTATCTTGGCTGCTGCGAAGGCTGGGACCATAGATCAGCCAGCAGCCAGCTGTGGACATGATGGTACACTGGGGATGAGTTTTAGATCCAAGACCAGCGTGATGCTGCTGTGGTTGCCTCTGATCAAACTGCTTTAACCGTGAACAGTCAACAGGATAACTTTGCATCAGAGGTATCGGGGGGATGTTGAAACACTTTAATGCTGAAGTTGTTTTTCCTAAATATGTTATTAAGATCTGTTTACTGCTGTCATGGTAGGGGGTTGGGGTGGAGGGGGCTTTGGAAACATTGCCTATAAATTCTACATTCTGCCACACTTTGCATTCTTTAACTGTTTATTTCCACCTTGCATCCTTTATGCTCCATTTTACATGCAAAGTGTCTTAATATACTGCCTCAATCCAGAAGGGTAAGCATATCATTTTGATTTAAAGCCCCTCGGTCCTTGTCCCCAGGTGCACAGGAAAGGATTTTAGCCCCCAGTGGATTTTCAGAAGCTCACCATTTGCTGATTCAATTACCCTATTCACGTCCTCCCATAAAAAGCAGAGATACATAAACATCAGTGGAAATTCACAGTATCAGATAAATCTGTCAAAGGGATTTCTTTACACCTCTTTAAAGGGTGTTAAAGTATCCTGGATGGGAGGCAGTTTTCCATCCTCTATCCGGCCACCACTTTGAGCATGTGTCTGATGAATAGAAGCTGGAATGCAGTGAAAGGATGATGACGAACGGATGGAAGTTTTAAAAATAAATGTGTCCAGATAGGTTCTTTGGCGAGTGTTCACTGCAAGAGCCTCCTCTTTAGGAACTTGTTAGTGGATTGATATTGATAAAAACAGAAAGGTAGGCATTAATCTTTTTTTTCAAGCAAGGACCCCGTCTAAGTGTGAGAATACTTCCATATACACCCACTGTCCACAATAGTCCAATATATTAAGGAATTGTCTGTGGTGCTGTGTATATGTTATGAACCACGGGTGTTTAGCACAATTTATTAATATTATAGGACAACATAAAAAAAAACACACACACACCCGAAAACAAACACGAAAACTATCTAAAATCTTTCTTTTATATGGATTGTATCACAAGTCTCTAACCATGTATAAAAAAAATAATTATTATAAATTAGACCTAGCAATAACCCTGCAGACCCCTGGGGGTCCTCAGACTCAGATTCCACTTCAAGAACCAAGGCTTTAGGGAGCAATTGTTTTTTGTTTTTACTCCAAACAGGCCTTTTGGCGCCACTAACCTGGCAGAAAGCAATGCATTGTGTGGCCCAAAAACCCTAAAGCCCACATGTTACCATGACAAAACAACAACTTGGCCCTCTCATCCGTTTCCAAGTGAAGAGATTGAGTATAATATGCATTTGGGACTTGACAATGATTGCTCGTGTTACAATGCTGGTGACTGTCAGCTTCGTTTCTTTTTGTTTTACTCCCTGGGCCACAAATCTGATTTTATACAGCTAGAATATGATGTATGAGGCACAGATGCAACTTACAAAAATCATTTTATGTGCCAAGTCATTTGGTGTAAAGCAAAACTGAAGATGTATTCTCCACAGGGAGCAAATACGTTTATTTTTCTGCCAGTTTTACCGTACAATTTATGTGTTTACTGAGTTGAATATAAAATTAAAATGCAATTACTTTTTCTGTTTTTTTCCTAATATTATAAGCAAATAAACAGTAACTTTAAATTAACATTTGCTGTCTACAGATGGTACTGTCACGGCCGCGGGGGTTACCACGCCGCCATGCATTTTCCCCGTGATGACAGAGGCAGGCTTCCATCTTTTATTGAACAGAACATAGGCAGATGAGAGACGGGTGTAAGGGTGATGGACCGATACAGCGGTCCACATGAACTGAACTGAAATACACAGACGGACTCAGACAGAAACCAATCACAAAGCAGAATCACTAAACTAAACACAAGACACCTGAAACTGGAACACAAGAAACAAAACATGCACAAAACACCAAAAAAAAAATCCCAAAAACCAGTGGCCGAGACCTGACAGGAACATACAAATTTTCGCTTATTTAATCAACAGAACATGACCTAGTGTTTAAATTTAAATGCAATTTTTAAAAACATATTTCTAGAGAATTTATTAAATAAACCCCACAGTTTTTTCAAGCTACTTCATTTAATGTTGGACGTTTAGGGGGCTTACGGATGTCCAGTTCATCAGGATCAGATGTCTAATGAGAGGTGGAGTAAAAGCTGTGACATGTTTTTAGGTGTAGAGTGAGGAGAATTCAGGGAGACTCCAAACTTTACAAGCTGTGATCTCATTTAAAAATATAGGCTGCACAAAATCAACGAGCTGTAATTTCTTATTTCATCTGTCTGTCTACTGGCCGTGTCGGAATAAACGGCTCTTTAATACTGTGAGCCAAAAATTGAACCAGACATTACTCTCAGTCTACCAGTGACACTATCATGCGTAACTATGCAAGTCGAAGTTGGACAATAACTTATTTTCATTCTTCCCTCATGACTGGTTTTGTAGAGAGTTAGCAAGAGCCTCTCTCACCTTAGAGACTTCCAGGTTCTACAACACCTAAATGGGACTAATTAGACTGCTGCATTTACTGACACACAACAAGTTAGATTCGATTGAGTTTGCAGGCTGCGAACAACAACAATGGAAGTGGCCCTTATAGCCACATGTCAAAACCGCACACAGTGTGAACAGTGTGAAACTCTTTCTCTGCGTTTAACTGAAGCAGCGGGCAGCCAAGAACAATGCACCTGGGGAGCAGTGTATGGGGATGATAACTTGCTCAAGGGTACCTCTGTGGTACCACTGGCAGTCCTGGGATTCAAACCCATAACCTTCTAATAGCAGGGGCCACTACCTAACCACCAGACACAGGCTGCCCCCAATGAGAGACAGCTGAGAAACAGATTACACCAAAAATAGAAATGTTAAACTCTAGTGTAATACTTGAATGACATTGTGTTCAGATTTTGTCCAATCTCACAAAAAATCCCCAAAAACAAAAAAGAGAAAACACTTAGAATGAATATTGAAAGGGTCATTTGTTGCAGTGGCCATTCTGCTTCAGCCCATTATTTCCACAGCAGATGATACTTGAGCACATCAGACACATTGAGATTTTCATTTTAACATCCAGATGCATCCTCCGCGCCATCTGTTGTGTTTAAATTTCCCCACCAGTCAAGCTAATGGAGCCAATGCCCTTGAGGTAAAGGAACCCTGCAAACAAACAGGTTCGACCTGATCTTCAAAGGTGCGTTCTGCACAAGTCATCGCCACAGTGGGTTGACTTCTCACAAGTGATTCGACTTCGCTCTTTTAAGTGTGTGGGTTTTTTTTTGGGTGGGGGGGGGGGCGGGGATAAGTTGCTAGCAATGGTGGATTTTAATTCTATTTCTACTCTCTTTCATGCCTTTATGATGCCTTATTTTTTTGTGTGTTCTCACCTTTTGATCTGCGAGTGAGCGAGCGACTGTGGAGAGGCAGCAACATGATTAAAAGAAGAAGAAGAAAAAAAAACCTCCCCTCATTTCTCTCCTTATTCTTCGTGAGAATCCATGATGTAACTGACCTGTGTGCAAGATTGTGGAAACTTATTGCAAAGCCAAAGCCCTTTGCTTTGGTTAATGGAAGTGACTTAAGCTCTGACACGCATTCCCACTTGAGTATCTGTGAGTAATGAAAACAGAAGAAAAAAACGCTTGCATGTGCATGGCAGCCCAGCAGATGCTGAAACGGCACCGTAAAACTTGATGTTAAAAGATCTTCACCATCGTTAATCAATTGTAACATGAATTCCAAGGTGGAATGAACACGTTTTCTCAACATAAACCTTAAATTATGCAGGAGAGAGATAACCAGACCTGTGTGATATTCTGAGTCGATCTGTATCTCTATATCATACCTGTACCCCTCCTTTTTTTCCATTTTCACTCATCTGAATACAGCAATGATGAATGGATAATTAGAAATGATCTAAATATATATTTTTTTAAAAATCACCTTTGCTTAGATTGCACGTGAACACAGTGTTCATATTCATATAGTGATATATGGGCTCTTTTTGGCATTTTCTTTCCTTTTGGAGCAGCTTATAGAAAACAAACTGTATAATTTGAGGACTTTTTACATTGTGTGAGGTTTCCATGACGAACGGATCATTAGAAATGGTCTAAAATTACATTGGCTTACATTGCACATGAAGGCTGTTTTCACCTTCTCTTGTAAAGTTGCCAGTTTAGAGATGGGCGTTTCTTTTTTTGGCATTTACAACAACCTGCAAAATTACATTGCTTATCTTTCTATGAGCACATCCTTATCAATACAAAAACAGCCGCTGTGTTTAATATATTTCCAGTCTTATTTTAAAATAATAGTGAGGGTGCTGGTGGACTGGTGGTTAGGGATTTGCCCCGTAATTGAAAAGCTGTGCGTTTGAATACCAGAACTGGTATTGGTACCATTCAGGTATCCTTGAGCAAGAAACTGTCTCCACACACTGCTATGAATAAAACCACTTCACTTTACCTCAGTTTAAAGTCTGTGTCAAATGATCTAAAAGAACCATTTTCATTATAAACAGAATGTTACGTTGAGATGCCATCACTTTCTACATGTAGAGAACTTCTCAAGCTGCTGCTGCTGAGGGAAACGGTCCAAATTCAGCCTCAGAAGCTCGAGCAGTCTGCAACCTCTGGGTCAAGTTGATTCCGTCTCTTGAACATCTTCATTGCGAGACAAAGGGTTTTCTGTCCTTGGATACAGCTGTATATCTCATGCACAGCAAACAAAGCATGACTTTTGCCATCTATTGCCTTCCATCTCACTTCCGCCTCCACATCATTACTATTGGATCTCACGAACGCACGTTAAACCTACTCAACCGGAAAAGTGTGAGATGTATAGCGCAAATTCTGAGAAGCAGTTGTCCTTTTTCATGCAGCTTTTTATTTTCATTTCTTTGCACATACAATATCTCTTAACTCTCATTGTGCTGATACCTTGAACACTTCTCACATATTATTCAACTGCCTATTAATTCTATTTCATTGACACAAGCAGAGAAATTCTGTGGAAAGTGTATGTTTTTACTTTTCCGTTTTCTTCATGGTGGCTTTTGTTAGAAGAAGATGAGATGCTGTTAATATTTTATTTTGTGAGTCGCCTACAGATTATCTACATATGATCAAATTGTAAGCAAACTCTGGTGGAACTTGAGTGTCTACACCATTCGTTTTAGATTGAAGTTAAGG
>JBBPCW010000133.1:10481460-10495234 GCA_037974425.1 Phenacogrammus interruptus
TATACACCTCTCTTGAAAGTATTTGGGCTTTTCTTCAGTATGAATGGGCTTCTGCAGACCTGGCCCCAGTAGGGTCCTAGGGTCTTGGTTTCTGGAATGTCAGAATGTCTTTGCTTTATTTACAAAACCTCATGGCCAGATATTAAACCTTTAAAGGAGTCCCAAATGAGACTCCCAAACCTTTTCAAGCATCTCAGAAGCACGTTGTCGAATCCAAACTGTTTCTTAAGTATAAAACTTTTGACCTTCTGACTGTAGTACCATCTTGAGCACTGAAATAGTTGTATTGAAATAAAAAATATGTCTCAACCCAAAGAAGAATGGATCAATTATTAAATGTCTGTCTGAGGAAGAAGGCCGAGGGTGATGACTGAGGGCAAAATAAACAACCATCAACATCCTCAAAGATTTCCACACAGACTCCTTACTGCCAGCATGTGCCTCACTTAGGAAATAAAAAATGGTTCTTCCTTTTGTTCTCATCTCCTACTGTATTCTTTCTTTTCTTTGCTGGGCTTTAAAGTGCCACTGCCTGGCATCTGCTGATTTTAAACCTCTTTAAATAGTCAAACAGTGAGCTACATAATTTATACAATTACGGCATGATGATGTGAACCTGTCACCTCTCTCCAAACCCAATCCACCTGGGCCCACTCCTTGTCAGCCGAGGAGCTCATCAACAAGCGTCACGCTCACAACCATCGGGGCACGTCGGGGTTTTGAGCGCGACGTCAGAGAAGATGATGAATACATGCACTTTCTCACTTAAAAATAGTTTATGATGTATAATTCAAAGACAGGTTAAACACAGACAATGTGAAATGCGGAGTACACTCAAGCACAGCAAAAGCAGGCGTAGCCTCCAGTCTTTCAAGCATGAGTTAGGCTCATAAAGTTTTATTTTTTAAACTTGTGGGTAGGTGGTGGGTTGTGGGATATTTTTAGACATTTGACTTAGAATGAGACAAAGGATGACTTGATTGGTGGCGAATCCAACACTGGGTACATCAAAACAGAGGTATTCATGAGAGACTATGCACAATTACGAAAGATAGACAATTACGAAAATAAGTTTCAAATTTGACGGGTAAATAAATAAAGGCAATTTATTCGGAGACTTTGACTCCGATATCGTGCCTCCCTGAACAAGAAAACATGCCGCGCTGAGGAAAACACATTGCTCCAAGCAGCCCTTTTAAATTCTTAATTAGCTGCACAGACCTGAAGGTAATTGGGTGTGAAAGCCGTAACTCATAAATCCAGCCTGTGTTTTGAATGCTTTGCCTTCCCGATGCCCAATGAACTCAGTGACCTTTTGACAAGCATGGGCTAGCAAAGGTCACTGTTAAAGGCTTTCAAAGGAATTAGCAACAGATTGCAAATATGATAACATGACTATAAATATACAGAGTCAATTAATGCTCTTTATCTGTTGAAGTGTAGCTTTGGTTTTATATTATGCTTATTTAGGGCCTGTATTATGGTAAAACTCTACTTTTTTATTTCCATGTAGTGTATAAACATTATTTCATTTTGTTCTCCAATCTGTACCTTCCATATCTGATTTTTTTTGCTTTGTGGTGTTACAATTACGAATATATTTACATGCATCCACCTATTAGAACAATGTAGCTGCCCTACTGATGCACTGAAGCTGAAATTATAAGAAGAGTTTCAGTTTGCACTGCTTTTTTAATTAGATTGAAGACAAGGAAATCAGAACAGTAACATTATTAGGAAAATAATCATGTAAGTATAATAATCAAATAAGTAATGTAATATGATAAGTAATGACTTTTTTTGTTGTTCGAGATTTAGGTTGGTTTTGATTGCTGGAGCTCTAAGTTTTTATTTGTGAATGAATAAGTGGTACGTTCATGCCAGTCTGCTTCAACCTTTGTGATACGCGATTTTACAGACAACTATTCTGAACAGAAGCTTTCTCTGTGGTTTCTATGCTTAAGTGTCCAGTGGACAGACAGTGAAGAAAGCCACCAACCATAAAATCACAAAAGGCTGTTGTGCAGCACACACCTTTGGCCTGCGGTATGCAGCCTAGTCAGCACAGATTAGCACTTTTCTGGCAGCATCATGCTACTCAGTCATTTGTGCCTAGCGTGCAAAGTGTTCACTTAATTTCTCACTTTAAATATACGGAGGCTGGAGGAGCAGCCTGCTGAGTTCCCACTCCCGTGCTGAGCGATTGTTTAGCAGAATACTTCAGGACTGAACGTGACTTGCCTACCGCAGATACGCCATTATTTTCTCTGCAGGAACTCTGGAGCTGTTTACCGGAGCAATGCTACTGAAATGCTGGCCCCTCGTTAATGTCCCTGCAGGGAGGAAAGCTGGCGGGGTGGTCAAGGCATAATGGACAGCATAACGTAGGGTACAGGCGTGTAACCAATCCTGTAACCTCATAGCACTGCGATTATCCTGATTCTGAAGTCATTTTGTGGTGTGCTGTATGATAAGCTTCTGGTCGGGATTGGTATGCCAAGCCCCCGTCCAAGGAATCACAGGCTCTTTCTTAAAAAAAAGAAAAGAAAGAAAATTAAAGGAAGCTGGTGGCCTGGTTGTTAAGAATCTGCCTCTGTAATCAGAAGGTTGTTGGTTCGAATCCTAGGACTTGCGGTGCAACCAAGGAACCGTCCCCACACACTGTTTTCCAGGTGCTGTGTTCGCGGCTGCCCGCTGCTTCACTTGATGAATGAGTTAAATGCAGAGAACAGTTCTGTGCTGTGCTGTCCACATATGACAAATGGACACTTTACACTGACAGAAGGTCTGTCTCTGTTGGACATGACATTGGCTTTCTGCAAGCCTGACCATAGCCTTGGATCAAAAACTATTAACTTCATGCACAGGGTAAGTAAGTAAGAGAGCTATCTTAACCTAACTCCAAGCTACAAGCCACAAACTAGCATGTGGTAGCCAAAAGCAGCAGGAGGTAATCTCTGAGTGCAATTTATTGGGCATTGCTAGTAATTGTAGCCATAGATAGAAACAGGAATCAGGACAGACAGTTTTATTACACTTCTGCTCTTTCTAAGAGTCTGCCTAGTAGAGCATTGAAAATAAGAGAACAAAGAAACAGGAGACACAAGAAACATGTAGGGAAACAAGGCTTAGAAGTGCATTACACATTCTGGTATTACGGGAGCTCATCTTTGCATTAGGAATCCTTTAGCACTCAGAAATTGTGCTCTTCTGACAACATAGCTGCTCTCAGCTGCATATTTTGTTTGGTAGATTACATTTGATCCAGCAGTGATAATGTGTAAACACCTCAGCAACACTACAGTACATTCATATCACCACACACAGACACAGTACCATTTCAGTGTCATTGAGAAGGGAACATAACTCACATATTTGATCCTGAACAGAAATAGAGCAGTGAAAAATGTCATAGAGACCAATTGTGCAAGTAGACAGATGAGATCCTTTCTGTAATTGCACTTATACAATGGGTCAATAAGATGTATGCACCTAAGAATTATAGGGTTTTTTTTATAGAATTTGTGAGAGAACAATCACATGATGTGCAATTATTTATAATTGCATTTATAGCATATATTTATTTACAGCCAAGTACACAGGCACAGGACAATACAGCCACAAATAAGTGGCTGCTTCATACTTTCTGTTCAGTGTTAAAAACTCATGTTAGAAAATGTGCATACCCTGGCCTACTGGGCCAAAATAACAAGCTTTAATCTTAATTTATAGGAAATAATTGCAGTGTAAATCACAGTCATAATATTATTCAGAAAAATAACAATTCCATATTTTCCCCTAATCACTTAGCCCTCAGTGGACCTTATAAAGTAGATTGTAAGTGGCTGTACAGGGTTGGGTTTCTGAAGTGGATGGTTGCCCAATCTAATTTTCCAGTCTTCTCCAGACTTGCAGACTTAATGTGTACATTACCAAGAAAGTCCACAGGGCCATAAGGATGTCTTAAAGGGCATCTCATTAACATTTTTAATATGCTTTCAGCCCTGCAACCTTGCAGATTCGATGTGAAGACCAAGAATGCTTCAGTGAAAGTCCAGAGTCCCTAATTCCAGAGGCCACAAGGCTGGAGTCCATAGATTTAGATCAGATAGGTGAGTAAATCTACACTATATGGACAAAAGTATTGGGATACACACCAGGTGTCCATATAGTGTAGATTCAGGGTTTGGGCTATAGACCCCTTAATTCCAACGAGGGCCAATCTTAATGCCTCAGCCTACCAAGATATTTTGGATAACACCATACTTCCAACTTTGTGGACACAGTTTGTGGAAGAACGTTTTCTATTCCAGCATGACTGTGTCCCAGTGCACAGGTCAAGGGAGACATGGTTGGATGAGTTTGGTGTGGATGTACTTGACTGGTACACAAAGAACACTGACTTCCAACACCTTTGGGATGAACTAGAATGAAGATTGTGAGCCAGGCCTTCTCATCCAACATCAGTGCCTGACCTCATAAATGCTCTACAGAATGAATGGGTACCCACAGAAACTCCAAAATCTTGTGGAAAGCCTTCCAAGAAAAGTGGAAGCTGTTATAGCTGCAAAGGGGGGACTCCATATTAAAGTATTTTAATTAAATGTCATATAAATCCCTGTTGGTGCAATAGTCAGGTGTCCCAATATTTTTGTCCATATAGTGTATGTAGGCCTTAGAAAAAGAGCCAGAGCCAGAGCCAATATGAAACAACTTTTTCAGGCAAAATGATGAAGGACAGACACTTGAAAACTAAGAAAACTTTGTTTCGTGTAAAACATCTTTAAAGCAAATCATGACATTGGGTTGCCTCAGTTTGTGTTGTACAATCCAATCTAAAACAACTAAAACAAGGGTTTTTTTCTCTACTATAGTAAACTGTGGCAGAGTAGTCTTCATGCAGTGGTTCACGCACTCATGAACAAACATGCTTTAGTGCCTGCGACCTTCACCAAATTACAAGTTATTCATGAGAGCCTTCTTTTAATAATCTCACAAGCCCAATCTTCAAACACAGAGAGATCTTAAAAGGAGTATTCACCTTGAGATATAACCTTGGAACTCTGTGTGTGTGTGTGTGTGTGTGTGTGTGTGTTGAGTCGTTCCATGACAATGCACTCTGCAGGCCCCCTTTCCAATGTTTGCACTTTTATCTCGGGCAGTGCGCCTGGTCCCCTGTTCCCCCTGTGGGGTTTGGGCCCTTTTCCTCCTCTTCCTCCCCGTGGGCCTTCATCATTGGCTGGGTTCCTCTCTCTGCGGTGCCCTGAAGTGCTGATAGAGGAAGAGCTTGTCCCCAGAGAGCCTCTGATTGTAGCTCAGCGAACTCATATTCCCAACTCCCCTTTGCTCTCTGTGTGATGAGGCAAATCAATGGAAATAGTGGAACCTCCTGATAGAGATGTTCCCTCCATCGCAACTTCAGTAAGCCAGTGGGGGAAAAAAATCTATAAGGACAATGTGCCTGACTAGCATACAGTCTTGCACATGCAGAAAAAGTTTCACCTCTTCAACTAGCTTTGGTAACACTGAAAAAGCACAAAGGGTTCGTTTAAACATGGCACACATTTAGCTGATTTAACGGATCTTCCTTTGTTTACTAATATCTAAGACCTCCATACACTCCTAATTAAAGATGTTTAATTGTTTCCTGTGTTGGATATTTGGTACACTCTTGGCCAAAAGGAGCCCTTTGGATTGTATCAAGAGAGGAGCACTTTCTTATTAAAAGATTCATAAAGAAACATATGCAACAATTTCTCCATCATAGGGAAGACCCAGTTCACCTTGCAAAGAACTATTTGAATCGTCATGTCTTTAGTCAACCAGTGTCTTTATTAAAGAACCACTGGCGAGGGGTGTATAGAACTTTTTAGGGCCGTATAGAACCTTTGCATTATGATGTTCTTCAAATTCGTATGCTTCTTACACCCTTGAAAAGGAAATTCCTCTAGGGATCTTTAGTAAAGGTGGTGGTTAGGTATAGAAATATAGGAACCCATTGAACCTTTTGAATACGTAAATAATTCTTTGTCCGGTTAAATGGTTTTTCTCAATGACAGAAAACTGCTGTATGTGGTTCTATTTAGTACCCAAAATGGCTCCACTACTGGTACAATTCAGCAACAACTTATATAATAAAAACCTCTTATAATAAAAGCCTCTTTTCGGTAAGAGCGTATAGAGTTTCGTTAAGATTGTATGTGACGCAACATCAAATATAGACGTGTGGATGTGCCTCACGTTCTTTTTTCTTTCTTTTTTGTCTGCACCCACACGTAGCCTGAACATTTTCTGTCTGAGACTGATCTAGTCCTATCTGAACCTTATAATCAAGTCTAATAGCCTTTCCAGACTTTTAAGTTTTAAGTTTTAATTTATTTCCATCTATGTCTCTTGCTGCTGTTTTTGTGCTTGTTTTTCATTATTGTTTCTGTTTTTATTGTATTTTAACATGTTTATATTATGATTATTGAACAGTACTTTGGTGCAGTGCTACAATTGCTGTAAAGTGCTATAGAAATAAAATTGACTTGACTTGATTTGACTTGACTAATATCAAGTCTAAAAGTTTGTGTAGAACACAAATTGCTTCTTCACAGTAAAGTAAAGACACTGTCACGAGGCGGGCCCTGTGGCCCGCACTCGGAGCTCCCTGGAACGTACCCAGACCAGACATGAGAACCCGGATTGCATGGTTAAGCTTTTCCTTTTATTTCTCCAAACAAAACCATGGCACAAGGGCCAGAACAAAAACACAAAAGGCAAGACTTTACAGGAGCTCGAGAGTGGGTGGACAGACAACATGAACAGAAATGACACAGGCTTAAATACACAGACATCAGGGCACAGGAATCCACAACAGCTGAACAGGGAAGACAGGACCAATGAGAACATGAGGTAATTAACAGACACAAAACCACAGACAGGTGACAGGAGCCAGACATAGACACGGGGGACCCCTAGTGGGCCTACAGGGAAATACAGGGGCAGGGCAGGCAGGGAGGTAGACAGGCCAGGACCAGACAGGGTGAGGGCTTGGGGCTGATCCAGGAGGCTGGGGAAACATAAGGAGCACAAGATGAGAACACAGGGTTGCATAGACATAGGGGCCACACACACACATACACACAGCAGAGGGGCAGCCACACAGAAGGCAGGAAGGGACCAGGACCAGGGAGGACACACATGAACAGGAACACACACAGGGTCAGAGCATACAGGAACCGGGAGAGGGCAGGACCAGAGCAGGGCAGGGAGCATGGCAGGGAACAGGGCCCTCTAGTACACTAGGGCCCTCCAGAACCAAGGGGGAAGCAGGGACATGAGCTGGGGCACAGGGCAGACAGGAGCAGACACTAAGGGCGGACAGGGCTTACAGACTCCGGGCATACTTACCTATAGGGGAAACATGACAACAGACAGATAACACGAACGCAGACAGGAACACTCAGGGAATAGAGCCAGGAACAGAACAGGGCATACACAGACAGACAGAGGCAGGGGAACATGGCAGGAATATACATAAGGGGAAACACCAGAAACACAGAACAGCATGAGGACATGGCGGGGGAACAGGAACACAACAGGTAAACATGACAGACAGGAACTGAGACACCAGCTATGGTACACGCAGACAGGGCAGGGATGAGGGGCCAGGCAGGAACACAGAGGATGAACGGGGAACACACAGCAGACTGGGACACATAAGGGAGAACAGGAACTCGGACCAGACAAGGGAACCTAAAGGGAAACACAGAACACACACAAGACCAGACAGAACAGAACAGAAACTGACTCCTAATGAGAACTGAACTAAAAAGCCATAAGGGCATCAGAAAACAGAACACATGCTTAACTAACAAAGGTTCCTCAGCTATAGCTGGCATTAGGAAAAACAGAACACAGAACAGAAAAACCAGAAAAACCAAAAAACAGAAAACAGGGAAAAAACACGGCTGCCATTGCTCACGGAGTCCCAGCCGTGACAGACACGTCTAATGTGCTGATTAAATTATGCATAGCAACAAGAATAGTCATAGATAAATATCAAAAACAAAGTGCAGAAAGTAATACTACAAAATAATTCAAGATTAAAGTTTCCTCCAGCTTGAGTGAATCAGTCATCATCAAGCAATGCCGTCAAACAAAAGCCCTTTTTTTTCATTGTTTAAAGAAACAAATTTAAAGAAAACATTTTGTTTTGTAGACTTTAGTGCAACTCCAAGAGTGAAAGAAAGTGACCATTTGTCATATGTGAACACACCACACAGTGTGAACAGCACGAAATTCTTCCTCTGCATTTAACCCATTCACCAAGTGAAGCAGGGGGCAGCTACAAACACGGCGCCCGGGGAGCAGTGTGTGGGGACGGTACCTTGCTCAGGGTACCTCAGCAGTGCCTAGCGATCTTGGGGATCGAACCCAGACTTTCTGGTCGCAGGGCGAATGCCCTAACCACTAGGCTACCAGCTGCCCCGTTACATGTATATATACCCAGTCAGGGTCTTACTGGGTCCCATTAGGTATGGACAGATATTTCAAGCTCTCGTGGACTGTGCAGTGACGTTTAGATTAAAAAAATATGTACAAGTGGGACCTTTTAGGGAACAGGTGTGTTCACAAATATGAACCATCAGAAAGATTGCATCTGAAGGAAAAATCAAAACTAGACAATAAGGTTTATAATGTGAATGTGGCTTATTACATGCATCATGAGCTCTGAGTGATTGTGTTTGCTCTCATGTTGACTCGTTTGTAAACATGAGGTGAATTTAACTATAAAATCCGGCTCAATCTTTTTCAGGTGGCTTCTTTGCAAAAAGTTCATTTTGTACCATGACCAAGGAAGGTCAGGTGTGTTTTTTCTTGTCCCGCTGAGAGTTGTCAGTATTATAAATGTCAGATGACACTCTTCAACCTTCCAAGGCCATTTTGAAATTGAGATGTGAAGGACATGGACATTTGGAGCCAATCCCCATGTTGTTTTCTCAGTGGAAGCTTTGCCTTGGGATTTGATAAGCATATACACACATATATCTGCCTTGCTGGTCATACATGTACCATATACACAAATAAGCCACTTTTTAGGCACATATACCTTGTATCTACACTCATTGTCCATCTAGTTACAGACTGTAGTCCATTTTTTCTCTGCATCATTTTCTTGCCCCCTTTACCCCGTCCAGATCTCCAGAGGACCAGTGTCAGTGTGCCTGTATGTAATAGGAATTTTCTCTTAAAAGAAAAAGCTTTCACTTTTCAAAAATGAAACATGAGGCTTTTGTAGGAATGGTAGTCCCGTTGAGCTGCTCCACTCAGTGCAGGTTTGCCTTGTGTTTCACTGTGTCCTGAAAAAAAAAAAAAAGAAAAGAAAACACACAAAAAAACGGGGGCAGGTAGTGAATAAGAAAAAGTCAGGGTTTAGAAGCCACTGAAAGCCGCCCATAGGCACACAACAAATGGATTTGTTCTCACTCTGCCTGGTCTCCCAAAAGTCTGAATACAAATTATGCAGAGATGCAGGAGCCAGTAAGAGGAATTCGCATTGGATTTGGCAACCCCCCCACAAATCCATCGGGTTAGGTGGTGAGCAATGCTCTCGCCTGCCAGAATGGCATTCTTTAATTGGCTAAATGGGAAAGCCATGTACCAGCACAGTCTGCTGGGAGAGGCAGGTTTGTAATTACCCCCCTTGAGAACATATTATATACCCACTTGTTTTTATTTATCCCTGCCAGTCGTGTTGCTCGGTTCACCTGTGAGACTGAAGGCTGTAATTTACAGCAGCTCCATCGTGGCTTCACCTCTGCCAGAATGGCCCTTATACTCTCCCACCAGGCTCACCTCTTTGTCGTTGAAGCTGGTACATTACAAAACAGGCAAAAAGAGAAGGAACGGGTACTCGGGAGAGAGAGAGACAGCATTATGCAGCCTCTCCATATGCAGGAGGTGTATGATTTAGACCCAGAAATGGAATAAAACCCTTCATACATAGGATTGGCAGGGCTTGCATATGCTTGCACGGAGATATCCAGACAGTCAGGGCTTCCCGCTGTGATCAGAGTGCACCGCATGACAGTAATAACTTCCAAAAAAAAGAGAAAGCCGTGTTTTCCATCCCTGGTCCTGTAGTGCCTATGCCTTGCATGTTTTGCACATTGTGCTCTAACACAATCAAATCAGGTCAAGAAGGACCTTTTAATTAGCAGTGTAATTAGCATCACAGGTTTAGCAGTATGGTGGGCAAAGCCTAAAATGTCGCATAAAGAGTTTGGGTGGCAAAGCACATTTTAAAGTAAAGTAAAGCAAAGTGGACACATGAACACACCGCAGTACAGCACACAGTGTGGACAGGGTGAAATTCTTTCTCTGCATTTTATCCATTCACCAAGTGAAGAAGCGAGCTGCCACCAATGAGGGGCACCCAAGAAGCAGTGTGTGAAGATGGAACCTCAGAGGTGTCACTAGCAGTCCAGGGATTCAACCCCCAACCTTCTGATCTCCCAAACCACTAGGCCACCAGCTGTTTTGTTTAAATCCAAATATTCAAATACATTTCTGTGTTGTTTTGTCCAAAAAAACCCACTGAAATATATTTCACTATTTAGATTTGGGATCCCATAGTCCATCGCCCTGAAGGAGTTCCTGCTTATCCATCACTATAATGTCAAATCACACCCTGCTATTTTGGTTTCCTGCGTTATCTGTAGTACAGCTGAGCGCCTGCTCACAGCTTTTCACAAGCCAGCGGAGGAAGGTTTGCTGAGCCGCAGCAGCGGCGGAATCAAATTAAAACCTAATGGAGTCGCGGTGCACCAAAAAAGACCCACAGCCTCGAGTGTGTCAAAGTCAATAGGTTTGTCAGATTGGTCCTGGACGGAATGACTCGCCTCTGTAAATGATACCTTGTTCCACATAATGAAGACCCTGTGGCTTGGCAGGGCCTGTTGAATGTGACTTTGCCCGAGAGCACATGCTCTCACAAGCTCAAACGCCACTGACAGAGCGGCAGCAAAATATAAGGAGGCACTTTACCCGCCTCACAATAACAGCCGTGCTATTTCGGTCAGGTGTCTTCAGATCGTTTCCAATGTCTACTGTACATCGTGCTAGGACTTGATTGGTACCGTGTGTTCTTTCAGCATTCTCTCTGAAGTGCACAATCCCTAAACTGATGAGGCTGTTTGAAAGCTTGGGCTTGCACATTTGAAAGGCTTCATCATGGCACCCAATGACCTTGCCATTGTCTTTTAGTCAAGCTCAGAAAACTCTTCATAAATTATTGTTATCTGCTCATGACAGGTAATTACTCAGCAGATGAATGGCTTTCTTCGACCCATCGACAGTAATACAGACTCTCCAATATGTGTGCCACTTTTAATTGATGGCTCGTCTTTCATAAGACAGCAGTCGGCCTCTGAGGTATCACTATTTTACATGATAATTTAAAAGTCACTGTGAATCGCCATATGTCATCATGTAAAAAAGATCTTAGCTCATTAGTTCTGCACACCTATTCCTGTACCTCAGACTTGAAACATCGGGAAATCTCAGATGATGACTGCTCCCTGGGTGCCATTCATTGGTGGCAGCCCACTGCCTCACTTGATGAATGGGTTAAATGCAGAGAAAAAAGTTCCCACTGTTCACACTGTATGCTGTGGTGTGTTCATGTGTGCCACGTTACTTTATTTAATTTTGGCTTGAACTGAATGTTCTGTATATGTGCCTTTTTAGTGGATAGGGTATTTGAGGGGATATGCTGAGTTGTGCTCGTAATTTCTCTCTGTATTTTGAAGCAAAGGCTCTCCTTGCCTGCGGGTAAACGCTGCCACCCTGGCAGCCCTGCCTCAGCTGTGTTTGGCCATAAACAGACAAACAACTTGCATAATGTGCTTAGCATAAGAGTGTCACAACACTTTTAACAGGGCTAAATGATACTCAGCACCTGCCAAACCTCTTCCGCCCTGTATCTGAGAAGGATGCACCTGCGCCGTATCTAGATCACCGTGACATCATTAGTCTGCTGGCTCATTATTTTCAGAGAAGAATGTATTAGTGATTTAACTGTGCTTTATTATGGAAGCATGGGCCCATTATAGTAGTATAATGGCCTCTTCATTAAAACAAACTTACTACCTGGTGCTTCCAGTCTCTGCCCACTTTAAGAGGTACACCTGCTCCATTGGTCCACTTCATACACTCTCAGATAAATATTGTACATTTCAAGGAACAACCATCTGTCAAAGGTACATATTTATTATTTTGTACATTGCATGACTTAAATGAACCTTGTTCATGTATTTTTGATGAGAATGTACATGTACAATCACAGACTGGTTCTACAGAACTTGTCCACTCCATTCTTCATTGAGTAGCTTTTGACAACAGAACATTGTTGACCAGATCTTATTGGTGGAACATGATATTATTTAGATGTTTACACACATTAGCCTCACTTTAGATTGACAGTCTGCCAGCCATAATGATCCACCCAGGAGTGGCACTGTGGTCAGAAACTAATGAAGGGCTAAAGGATGGCTAGCCCAACTCAGGCTTCAACAGATGAACTAGTTTCTAAACCATCAAGAAACGAATGAATTGTGTTTATATTCCATGATTGTTTTATCATTATGTTTTTCTTTTTGTTCTCTATGAATAACTCAGTGGTACCAAAGAGATACTGTAGCTATTTCCATAACCAACAGTCAGCACAGAATGTACAGACATAAACACGCCCTCCGTTGTTTGAAGTTCGATGCCAGGTCTCAGAATAGCTTTGTACTCTTAAGTGAGGTTGGAGCATTTCTGATTGCGACTGTCACTTGAGGTTTTGTGCTTGCATACGTTTTCCTTGTTTCCTCTTAATGTATGCAAATAAGCGTGAATTATTCTTTTAATGTTTATGGAAATAGCAGAGCAAGATGTTGACCCACTGATGGAGTGGTGAGTAATGAGTTATAAATAATTACATTTAAAGAGTGTCATATTCTGTCTGGACCTCACAGTCTCTTGTTCATTCAGTAACGAGATGGCCAACCTAATTAAAGCTCATCAAATCCGTTATCTGCCGCTTACCCACAGCATGTTTGTGTGGAGGAGAAATGGCTTTTTTTGACCATGCTAGCCAGTTAACATAGCATTGTGGTGGTAATCTGTTTCATGTAGAACTGTGGTTTTCAAATTGGGGGCCACTAGCGCAATGTAATTGTTTCGAAAATGCTGTATATCTACGTAGTAATTGTTTTTATTTCGTTAGTTCATTAAATCTGCTTTGACAGTTTACATAAAGAATTTTGTGGTTGGTGTAGCATAGTGGATTAGTCCTCCAGGCAACAGATTGGGGTTCAATCCCATGTCTGGACAAGCATAGCAGACTATATCAATAAGGAGCCCCTGGGCAAAACTTCTAATGCTTCATTTACCTACATCTGTAACACATTTACATTGGGTACATTGTCAAAAATTTGGAATAGAGCATCTGCCACATGTGAAAATGTCACTGTTGAGAAATATAGCAAGGTTCTGGTGGATGGGGGAGAGCAATTGCACTGACCAAAAAGGGTTTCAGAACCTGCAAAGAGGTGGCTGGCAATCCTTTTACATTTACATTTACATTTACGGCATTTAGTTGACGCTCTTATCCAGAGTGACGTACATCAGTGCTTAAGAAGTCCACAACTGTTTCTTACCTGAAGAACAGCTTAAATCCATGTCAACTATTTAACCAAGATACTGCAGTCAGAGCACCTATACAACAACTGTCACATAATAA
>JBBPCW010000133.1:10536914-10551274 GCA_037974425.1 Phenacogrammus interruptus
ACACAATGCTAAACACAAACAAAATTAAAGCTGAGCAACAACAAGGACGCAGCCGCACCGCAGCGGACACCCAATTCTGACTTTCTCCAACTGAGTAGCACCCAGCTGCTAGAGAGGCTCTTATAATAATAAGCATTGAGAACAACCTATGTGTGGTGTGGAGGCCATACGTTGTACTTTTTTTGCAGTGGGCTTTTTTCCCTCCATGAAAGTGCTCATAAAAGCCAGCGTTGCTTACATCAGGCCATTGAAGTTGTCCCTAGCACAAGCTGTGGCTGATTAAGAGGGAGCCGAATAATGAGGGCTAATAACGGCTGTGATTAAGTGAGCATAGGCCCTCCAGTCCCTTGCTCCTGCACCGTCACCATAGAAATGACGGCACTGTTCTGCTTTCAGCGATGAAATGTGACAACACTGGTGAGTAGGAAGGGGGTCGGCCAACCAGAGGAGCAGGGGCTATTGTGAAGCAGCTAAATGAGCTAGCCGCTCAAAAAAATCAAGGCGACTGGCAACGCACAACATGCAGGTGCTTTCATTTGTGGCCATTCATGGACGAAGCATGCTGGTTTCCATTCGCCTTTGTGCAGCAGCAAGCATTGCGGAATTGTTTGTAGCTCTATATCTTTTTGTACATGGGCTTGTGTTGAGCAGGGAGGGAAATGAGGGAGCAGATGCAATTGGAGGCTTCAGCAGAGACATAATAAAGAAAGTCTCCTCAATTCAATCGGGAGGAGTTTCTCAGAAAGGTAGCATCACAGTGGTCTCAGCAAACCCTTCTTCAACCCTTACTTTAAGAGTGCCCAGTCAAAATATTAGAAATATCTGGCTGAATGAATCCTAATCTTAAAAGAGATTTTTAAAATTTAAAGAAATGGTCACCAATTGATCATATCCAGACTAACAGTCTAGTTGAGTTTAAATCATTATCATAATGTGCAACATCATTCCATGTGCAGTAGTGTTCCCATATGAATATTATTTATACACACTGCCAAGCCCTAAAAAATGTCACACACTAATATTTCGTTGGACCGCCTTTTTTTTTTTATTACAGCACGCATTCGCTGTGGCATTGTTTTGATAAACATATGCTATGTCACAACATTTATTTTCATCCAGAGTTTGATTAATTTGTTGCCAAGATCTTGTAGTAATGATGGAAGAGTCGGACTGCTGTGCAAAGACTTCAGCGCCTCCCAAAGATTCTCAATGGAGTTAAGGTCTGGACTCTGTGGTGGCCAATCTATGTGTGAAGATGATGCCTCATGCTCCCTTAACCACTCTTTCACGCTTTGAGCCTGATTAATCCTGGCTTTGTCATCTTGAAATATGCCTGTGCCATCAGGGAAGGAAAAAATCCACTGGTGGAATAACCTGGTCTTTCAGTATGTTCAGGTAGTCAGCTGACCTCATTCTTTAGGCACATAACGCTGCTTAACCAAGACCTGACCACATGCAGATCGTAGCACTGCACCCACAGGCTTGTACGGTAGGCACTAGGCAAGATGGCTGCATCACTTCATCCTCTGCTCTCATTATGATGCGCCCTTCACTCTGGAACAGGGCACATCTGGATTCATCAGACCACATGACCTTCTCCCATTGCTCCAGAGTCCAATCTTTATGCTCCCCAGCAAATTGAAGCCTTTTTTTTTATTAGCCTCATAGATTTTCTTAAGGCTACACAGCTGTTTAGTCCCAAACCCTTGAGTTGCCTTCACATTTTGCATTAGGAAATGCTTTAACCTTCACCATTAAACATAGCTGTGAGTTCTACAGCTGTTTTTCTATGGTTTGATTTTACCAAACGTTTTAAGGTTCCCCACTATACTTCCAGTTTTTAATAACGCGTTGGACAGTTCTTAACCCAATTGTAACAGTTTCAGTAATCTCCTTAGATGTTTCTCTTGCTTGATGCATGCCGATAACAAAAAAAATTGTAATCATCAGAAACCACAACACACTTTTCGAAACCAGGTCTGCTCTCAGTTTGTTTCAGTCACATCAACTTATTATGAGTAATATTCAATTTGCAATAGACTTGCATGAGGTTTTTATTCCTCATGTATTGTATTTCCAACTTCGAATGAATGCGCCGCACACGTCGGCAGCAACTCTTTTAATTTCACTACATGTAATGTGTATGTGACAAATAAAGGCTATCTATCTACCGTAGGCACCAATCAAGTAATTGTTTCAATATTTTCAGTGCAAAGTCAGACAGGCCACACTGTGGCATAGATATAATGATCAGTGTCAGTCAGCTACCACTGTTTCTTCAAAAACGCTTAGCATATGATTATTATATGCTAATTATACCAACTATCATGCAATATATAACTAGCTTCATCACAAAAACTGTACAAAGTTTTCCGATTCTTATTGAAATTCTGAGAGAGACCTTTAAAATTACTTCAACCAAAGCTGCACTAACCTAAAATCATTGCATTCATGTGAAAATATATGTAACAATGACAGTTTGAAAAGTTGAGTGCAGATCTTTTACTGGCTATATCTTACTTGTCAATTCATGCCATTGTAATTGTGAGAAAAGACTTCACAGACTGTGAAATGCAAAAGAAATAAATTATATAGTCTTGCTGAAAGCACATGTGGCATAACAGATCAGGTTACAATAGCATGCAGGAGAAAAGTGTTTCTCCGTGTTTTCTACCATGACTTTCCAAATATGTAGTTTGAGATTCGTAACTTCCTTTCTTCTCAACCCTGCCCTGAATCACATCCCAACCCTTAACATTTGTCCTGTTGTTACACTGTTAGCTCTGCTTTTACTTCTAGTTCAGTGCAGAAGCCTATCTCAGTAACAAAGTCACTGACCAGGAAAAATCGAAACTAGTGTCTGCTGTGCTTTTAATGAGTTTTAAAATGTGTGCAAATATTTGCTGACGTCTGACAGCTCTTTTTGAACTCAGGCCTTAAAGTACTAAGTGTCCATTTCAAACGCATGCAGTTAATGGGTCACATGCTTAGTGGAACGCAAAATGTGCTTTTATCACTCGTGTACATGCATTTGTGTGTGGGATGCAGAAAAAGTAGGAGAATTGCTGAATCATCAGTGGAGGTATTGCATGTATGGGTGATTGCACATTCCTCTTGATTTGCTAAAGTTGTACATTGATTTTCCTTTGTCTTTTAAAAGCAGGTGTAGATTTGCATTATTTTACTAGCATTGTTTTCTATGTTGGAACTGAAATGCCCCTAGTGTATGAACATCGCTATCTCTTCATCACTGAACTTTCATTTTCTGTTTTACTCCGACCTTGCACCTTTTAAACACTGTATCTCTTAAGCACACAGTTGGTGGGCAGGACTAAGCACCCCTGTGTGTCAGGCTGCTGCATAGTTAACTAAATGTTACATTTTGATGCATTTTGAACACATATTGCATTTACATTGAGTTACTTTTTTCACTGCATCTGTGCTTGTATGTACATCTGGTATTCAGCTGAAATTTATTTCAGTTCATATGATTGTTATTATTTTTGATTTAATGTCATATCCTCTTTAGTCCATTAACCAATATATTTTAATGAGGTAATAATCTGCCCCTTTAATGCTTGCAATAATGCTTTCTTTTGGAACTACACTGTAATATTACATTTCTTTATTATTAGAGGTTCAGCAGATCTATCTTTTATGAAATCAGAGTTGTGCTGACAGGGGCCTCACAGGGAGTCTGTTCTCCTTCTGGGTGATTTCTAACCCTTGGAACTCAGCAGTGCGAGGCCTCTCACATCTCTCATCTGGCCCAAAGCCAACAGAACCAATCTTGAACCTGAAGGATGATGTAAGGCAAATGAATTGTACTGTCATTCCTATTAATTATAGTCAATTAGTCATTCATGACTGATGATTCATTCTGTTCTAATATGACCAGTAAGCATGAAGTCCTTTGTTTATTTGTAAGTAGGAAACACACACTGTGCGGTGAATTATTTAATGGTGTATATCACTCACTCTTTGAAATACTCAAATATGCATATTATACTGGAGTGAATGTAGCTGCTGACATACCAGTTACACTCACGAATTTACAGTGGAAAATGAAATTCGCTAAATGGCGATTCACAAAGCAAGGTCCATAAAGACATGGTTGGATTCGTTTGTGGAAAACTTGACTGACCCGCAGAGAGCCCTGACCTCAACCCTATCAAGCACCTTTGGAATGAATTCAAAGATTCAAAGATGCAAAGAGAATATTGTAAATGTGGATTGCCAATAAGATATGGCTGGATTTGTTTGTGGAATACTTGATGTGGAATAACGTGGAATAACTTGACTGACCTGCACAGAGCCCTGACCCTAACCCTACCAAACGCCTTTGGAAGGAATTCAAAGATTCAAAGACGCAAAGGGATTTATTGTAAATGTTGTACATTTTAATCTTTGAATCTTTGAAAGCATTCCAAAGGTGTTTGATGGGGTTGAGGTCGAGGCCTTTGTATCAGTAAAACTGTCATGGAAATGATGAATGATGAACCTCAGCAAGCAATGTGGAAGAAAAGGTTTCAAGATCCTCTTCAACATCCTTGAGAAGGCAACTGTTTGCCTAGAAGGTTTCATTTTGGTACAGAGTGCTGGGCTCAGCAAGGCTAGTCCTGGATGGTGGGCTACACTGAAGAATGTAAAACAGAAGATAGCTTTGGTTGCTACAGAATTAAATCGTTTGGCTACACCGTCAATACACTGTTGTCCTAAAACCTGGAACATATTTCTTCACTTCTTCTGAGTAGACTCGTCAAAAACGATTGACTGGCGCTGTATGTTTGTGTCAGCTTCAGGTTGAAGTGTGGACCCTTCTACCTGCTATAACCACTCTGTAAACAAAGACATCAGCCTTGAGCAGGCCACTGCTATGAAAGCGGTTCATTACCGCTATGAAGCCACTGGCAGGGGAGTGTGACAGCTCAGCTTCTGCATTAATAGCGGAGATCTAAGGAGACTCTTCTTAATCTTGTAATCATTGCACTGTGTCTGGGTGCAGGAGGAAGAGCAATGCTGCAGCAAATCATGGAGCAAGATTTACTTCCTCATGTCGTTCCTGAAAAGGAATGTAATTGAGAGTGCAATAATGGATACTAGGCAATCAATGCAGCACATTAGAAAGAAGTTAATATAAAGCTATGATTTGTTTGGACAATTGATTATGCACCATGGAAAAAAAGAACAATGAGCGTATTCCTGCTTACGCACCATAGTGACCCATTACCAGTGATGAGCGATGTCCTGCAGAAATTATTAATCGAATTCAATGGCCGATCGTGCTGTGTACGCTCCCGCATGCCTCTTAAGTAGCCCCTGCCTAATGCAGCCTTTCATCCATTCAAAGATGCCATGCATCTGTAATTGTGAAAGCGCACAATAGCGTGTGAAAAATCACATTCCTCTGTCCATTCCACGTGAACGGATTACATCCTGCTTCACCCGTGTACCCGGAAAGCCATTGTTCCAGGCTCATGTTGGCACACAAAAAGAGAAAATGCGTCATAAGAAATGGGAGGGGGGCTTTGAATAGACGGCATCAACACTTACGTGCTGCAAATTTTGAAAGCAATATATATATATATATTTATATACACATATACAAATATTTATGCGTAAATTAGTCAGTTACTGGCAGTTCCTGTATGTGCCTGCTGTGTACGGGAGATAGAAGGGAAGGAAGCTGCTTGTGTGATAGTAATCTGTGTGATTTGCATCACTATGAATAGGCGTTCTGTGAATTGTTTGCAGCATCACCACGGCCGGTCCTATTCAGACTCTGCGAGGCCAACAGCAAAGGATCTACAGCGCCCCACGCTGGTAGAGAGCATTCAGTGCAACCCAAAAAAAATCCACCCATTCTGAGAGCCACACAAGTGTGGGGCGAGAACAAGGCTTTATTTATTTGTTTATTTATTCATTACTTACTGCTTTTCTTGCTGTCGCCTCTGGGGGATTGGAGGGAGTGGGGCTAGGAGCTTAATGTCAATTTTAAAGGATCCGCTGTGGTCAGTGCTCGTTTCGGTCCATATGCAGTAAGTGGCTGGTGTTACATTTCCACATTGATGCCTGCTGTGCCCAGCAGCCGGCTGTGAAGGCTGCCATTGGTGGAGATGGGCTCGCTCTCACAAAATTGGTTTAGTGTTGAGCATTTAGCTCAGAGAGTGTGGCTGAGTGGTTGGTGAAATAATGAAGCAACTTTTGTTAAATTAGTGCAGCTCATACTGCGCCGCGAACTCCTAAGCACAAAAAGCGCTGCATAAAAAGCAGAACATTGTGACACACTGCTGTAGGGCTATCATGATTGTTCGATTATCCACAGTTAGAACTATTCATTACACTGTGCATGACACTGACTGTTGTAGCTCCATTTTTATGTGCATTTTTTCAGTATGGCAGCTATCCTTTACATCGCATAATGCGTTCATGATAAATACAATAGAAATGGTCCAAATTATGTTTTTCTCTCCTAAAAACTAAGCTGTTAGTAGAACATTATATGGAAAAAGGTACTGGAATGCTTGTTTTTCATGGTTTGAGGTACATTATTACTATTTACAGTTAAATTTAGTTAAAAAGAAACATTTTCAAACTCTTGAGAATATCTGAGAAAACAGATAAAGCATTTTGTTCCAAGCAGTGAACATTATTTTGTAATAAAAACTACCTTCTGAAATGCAGATGAACACATTAACACAACTTTATGAAATGATATTTTTGAACATATTAGTTTAACCATTTCCTAACCTGTCCATGAGGAGCCCTGTATTTATTTACCATTCAGAACCTGCTTTATCTCATCAGTCCTTCATCAGATTAAATTAGGTGCTGGAGTGGATTTTAAAAAATCTATGCAATGGCTGAAGTGCACAGAGGAGTCACAATGAGCTTCAAATGAAGAAAACAGTGACCGTATTCAGTTCACTTCAATTTACTAATGAAACTAGAAGGTAGGTGATGTATGATACATGTTAGATGCCATAAATGTGACATATAACATCAATGCAGATACATCAAATAGCACTGTCAGTAATATATGTTTATATATGTATATACACACTAAGGAGGAGTGATGGATAAAAGCACCACTACTGTGATAATGACCACTTCTAGGACAAAAATAAGAAATAAGCAGAAAGAGAAGAGAGAGCCCAAGCAGCAGACTAATAGACACTGACAGGACAGACAAAGGCTATTCATCATGGTGAACATAAGTATGTGTGACGATAAAGCCACACACTACTCATATTTATAGACAGATTCAGCCAAATAGCAGGACAGTGCCGTCACTATCCCTTATATTAGTAACTAATGAGTTATCAACAATTTGCAAATAATACAACACTGGACTGGTTTCCAGTACATGGTTTAAGCTTAGTCTTGGACTTAATTGCATTGTAAATGGTGAATTATCAATGGGAAGATTAACTATCTAGGTCAGGGGAAATGCACATACGTAAGTATGATTTAAATATATACTATATGGACAAAAGTATTGGGACACACCTGTTTTTCAGAGTTTGAGCTAGGCCCCTTACTTTCAGTGGACAATGTCCATAAAGACATGGTTGGATGAGATCGGTGTGGAAAAACTTGACTGCTGACCTCAACCCCATCCAACACCTTTGAGATGAACTCGAATAGAGATTGTGAAGCAGGCCTTCTAGTCCAACATTAGTGCCTGGTCTCATAAATGCTGTACAGAATGAATGGACACAAACTCTCACAGAAATTCCAACATCTTGTGGAAAGTCTTCCAGGAAGAGTGGAAGCTGTTATAGCTGCAAAGGGACACCAACTTTATACTAAACTCTGTGTACTTCAATGCAGTGTCGCAAGGCAATGCCCCTGTTGGTGTAATGGGCAGGCATCCCAATGCTTTTGTCCATATAGTGTATATATATACATGTGTGCATGTGTCTGTATGTATCTCTTTCCTGTGAACCTGCTAACTGGACTATACTCTGAAGGCCAGGCTCTTGTGGCACCCCTGTTTACTCCCATTATGCTTATTTACCCAGTCGAGTGGAGGGGCCCTGGAGGTGCCTCTAAATCAAAGCAATCCTCCTATCCCTCCTTCCCCCGCCCTCTGCCCACCCCTACTCCACATTTGCCAAAAAATAGAAAGATTGAGAGGCCAGAAAAAAGGCAAAGCGCCAGGGAAATGTGGTGTGTCGTGTAATGACACTTTGATCTTGTGCAAATTGAATTCAAAATGTCCATAGGTCCCTAAACGGACAGGCGGATTAGATAGGATTTTTTTTAGGGTAAGAGTTGAAAGGAGTAAAAAAAATGCAATAAATGTAAGGAAGAAAAAGTGCTACGGAACAAACAGCAGAGCCAAAGGCAGCGTTTCTGCATTTTGATTTTAATACAAATATCTGGAGGTTGTGTGGAAGTGGGTCCTTAATTCCCTGTCAAATGATTTACCACTCGGGACACTTAATACCTAAATGGAACGTAGCGGGGAAAGCCTGTGTAATAGCTGTGTGCTTTATCTGAACAGTAACGCTGTATGCAGAATGGCACATGTCTCAGCCATGGCTTAAACGACAGCGCTGGCTCGATGGAGCTTAGCAGTGGCCCAGATTTTTGCATTTGGATATGCCAGTCAGAACGGGTGTAACTGTGCGACACTACTGCATCGACAGTTGTTTGTTTGTTTGTTTGTTTTTGTTGCTGAAATCATCCTTCCTCTGTGATTCAAGACATGATTAAGCAACTCATGTCTGCCATTCATGTGAACATGCATGTGGCTTGAAAGAACACACATTTCAGTAAGGTAGCAGATAATGTTACCCATGATCAAATATACTGTACACATATCAAATACAGTCATAGGAAAAAACTCACTCACAGTCAAATGATGCATTTTGTCGATTTTTTCATTGAAAATTATTCAAGCAAATCTCTATCTATCTCTATCTATATATATTCTGCCATTGTTAGTGCACAATTGTCTTTTATTCTCAGCAACAACGGAAAAATAACAAACAACCTGTACATGCTAACTTCATGCATAAACTGAAAAAAAGTTGTTTTAGCTTTAAAATGTGCCTGTTGAGTTCAAATCATACGTTATAATTAGTGCTGGATTGTGTCTGCCTTAGATTAATATATTTATGAAATCCTACATTTGATTAACAATGAAAACTCATTTTCATAGTAAGAGATGTTTGTCAGTCCCTAATGCCCTGCTCCCAGTATCCCACATACACAAGGTTATTTGCATCAATATATACCATTCATTTTTATCATGGAGATCTGGAAAACATTAGAAATGAGGGAAGATGCATGGCAAAAACAATGTGGATAGCACATTCCTGTCACGGTTCGGTCAGCGGCCATTAGAGGTCGCTGCTTTTCAGTTGTGTGGTTCAGTTTTTCTGTTCATGTTCTGGGTCTTTTATTTTGACATGTCTGTCTGTTTAGTTCATGTATCACGTGCTTTAGTTCTCAGCTGTTTTCTGCTCACGTATTAAGTGCTTTTGAGTTCCAGCTGGTTTGTGATTGCTCCTGATTTCTGTCATTATTTAAGTTCTGTTTGTGTTACTCTCAGTATCTGTCCATCACCTCATTTCGCCTCATTTAGTGCATGTTATCCCGTTTCTTGTTCTGGTTCCTGTTCATGGTTGGCCCACGTGCCGGTTTTGTTTCTCTTTGTTTATTTTGAATAAAAGCACATCAGCATGGAATCTTGGACTCCGTTCCCGTCTGTGCTCCGAGGCAGCTCACGTCCGAGAGGAACTAGCCCTCCCAGACGTGACAATTCCACAACACTGGCTTCAAATCCAGGGGTGGTAATTCCTCTACCCAGAAACAGTGCTACCAGACACATATTGAGAGATATGTCACTAATATTTGACATCATTGCAACTGATTTGCAGCCCATTTTAGTCATTGAAGAGACCGGCCTTGGGAAAATAATGAGAAACTTAGATCATTCTTATGTTTTGTGATAGAAGACTACACCGGCCCAGCTTGGGAAATTGCCCATAATAATAAGTCTAACACATTCCCAGTCATTTGAAATTTCCCCATTCTCTTTTACAGGTTATATCATTAACTTTTATGATAAGCTTAAATGCTGAGGAAAAATGTTGACTTTTAGTGTCCCATAAAAAGACAAATTTTGGCAAAAATTTGGATTAGGTGCCCTGCCACGTGAAAGAAGATTTAGAATGGCAGTAAAATGACTAAATTTCAACAGCTATGCTAACTCTTTCTTTTCTGTCTCTCTGTCTCTCTTTCTCTCAGGTATATTTTAAGCGGGATGGGGAGTTGATAGAAGTGATTTCCTATGTTTCACCCACGGTGGGAGATGAGGGCGGAGGATCTGCCGGCGTTCGCGGGGCTAGACCCCTCATCAGCCGGGATCTGGATGACACCAAGCTGCAGAAGTCCCTCTCTCTGCTTGGGCCTGATGGCCGGCCAGGACGCCTCTACACAGAGAGTCCGAGACGAAGCTACACGGCCAGGCAGCCACGCTATGAGCCCAGCCCCGCCACAGAAACCATCCCAGAGACGGTGGTGAGCCGAGAGTTCCCCCGCTGGGTGCAGAGCACCGACCCGCTCTACTTCTTCAGCAACACACACATTCCCCAGAGTGATGGATCCGTTCTGGTACAGGCCAAGCTTACCTGGACCCTTAACCCCCAGCTGGACAACGATGCCCTGTTCAGCTGTGAGGTCAAACACCCGGCCCTTTCCATGCCAATGCAGACCGAGGTTACTCTTGGTGAGTAGGATACACTCTTCAAAATAAACATTGCCATAGAAGAACCACTTTTGGTTCCTTACAGCACTTTGCATTCAATTGTTCTTAAAAGAATCCTTTTGGTACATAAACATGTTTAAGAGCCTTCATTTTAGCACCCCTTTACCAGACATTTTTAAGTAGTGCATCAAAACCTAGAACCATTTAGGAACTTTTACATTTAGTGTTGTGCCTGCTATCTTTCAGTAGTGTTTTAAGACTGGTCTAGTTAAAGAGGCCATGAATAACTGATGGTACCCTGGGTGAGATATAGCCATTTGAGCTACTTTTCTATTCATGCTGGTTTTAAACTAAAAGGGACCAAGATTAAATCCTGTGCCAGTTTCATGCCTATAAAACTGATTTATTGAAGCTGTCTAGACAGCATCCACAATGCAACACACACAAGGGAGAATCTGCACAGAATTATAGAATCTGACCACTTTTAATTTAGGCAAGTTGAACTGAATTTGCACTGTCTAAATAGAATAGCATTTGAAGATTGATGTCCTTCAATATTGACTTAAAACTGAAAAGGTAAGAAAAAGGAGAATTAAGGTTTTTTTTTCCTTAATAACTCCCACTATGAAACCAAACACCTTAATTTTACCCCTTTTATTAACTTAATTTTTATCTTAATTTCCCATACAGGAAATGAAGGAAAATGCCCCTTAAATAACAGAATCTATTGAATTAATTGAATTAAAATTTAAGAGGAAGCGGTTTCACACTCATGCCTTGAATCTAGTTTTAAGGTCAAATTAAAGGAATGGTTTCACAAATTAATGGCCACTTAATGGTGTATTTTCAGGGGTAAAATTAAGGTAGGGTTAAGCACATTTTAAGTACATTAAGTACCTAGTCATCTCAGTGACTGAAAGTACCTGTAAATCCAAACTCATAAGTTTCTGGATGGTTAACCAAGTTCTATTGAATGAAAAGTTCAATATAAACAAATGTTTTTATGATAGTTGACTTTATTTGGGTACATGTAAGGTAACATGCAGGAATTTCATGATTGGAGTGCCATTTGTATTACATTTACAAATGTATGTAATTGGTAAAAATAAGGTAAAGTGTCACAACAATGTATGTGAATGTTTTTGGGGTCTGCCCCACCCCACCACCACAGCACATGAGATTTATTTGTTATAGTCTTTAAATCTTACTATGCTTGCATTTATCCATGGCTGCATTTTACATTTTACTTTTTAATCATCTTTTTTCATGAGTTTTCCAGAAACAAGATTTGGTACACAAATTCAAAGATGAATCAATACATATACATCATTGCACTTCATTTACATCCCATTTCAGTCACTGAAAATGTCAGCCTTGTTTGTATAAAGGCAACTCAACATCTTTGCAAGTTTTAGGTTGTAATAATAGTCTTTGTTGGTGTAAGTTCAAGCCTTTGCTACTAATACTTGATAGAGAAACGGAGTGGTACAATGATATTATCAAAGAGAGAGAGAGTCTCATAAATGAAATCATTTGACTTTTGAACAATATTGCATTAGTTTTTTTAAATTGTGAACAATATTGTGGCCACTTTCAAAGTACAACCCTGTTTCCCATATTATAGACTAAATGTCCTTATTAGCATGGGTGCTAATTAGCCACGTCTTTGCTAATTCAGTGTTGAAAAACACAATTTTCAGCAAAGCAGTATCATCCATGAGATATTGCATGAGAAAATGCATTTCCGAATGCATTTTTCTTGGGTTCAGTGCAGACAAAATGTAAAAAAAGGTTTGCAAAATGAAAAAGAAATCTACTAAAGTTAAAAGGACTAATGGTGTTCCACTTATGCAATCACCCCTTTACCCCTGACCTGTGTGTTTACTAAGATCCACCAATGCGCAGATTAGCTTTATTTGGAAAGTTTTGAAGCTGACTCAGTGAATACGCTGACCTCTCAACTCGGCAGTTTCTCTTGCATTGGTCAAGATTTATCTAAAGGAACTTACTCCCAAATAAGTAAGAGAGAAATATTGCATATGACTCTATTTCTCTCTTCTGCCTGTCCTCTACCGCCCTCATCCTATCATCTCTGCATCTCTTTACATCACCGACTGACAGATGCGTTTAGAACAACTCTGATTTCCATTTGTTGCTTAATTGCGTTACAGCCGACCAGATTGCAAGCCCTAACATGGAATGCAGCATCTTGCTGTGACTGACAGGCTAATTCATTGCACTGTCTGTGCGCTAGATTGAGTTAACCTACACCCATTATTGAAGAAGTCAACCTGAATTAGGGAAGTCGTGTGAGAACTGAACCACATGGTGGCCATTGCTTTAGTCACTGGTTCATGCTGTCCAATGATTTTAATAAGAAAATGAGCTTCTGGCTAAGCAAGATGCAACGGAGGAAACTATGTTAGCTTCCCCCACTTGCATTTCAAATGTTTCCTTTTTCTTTAAGCAGCTGAGGAGGGAAGGCGGCATACTTCATTTAATGAATGGGATACCAGTGAGCCTTATTTTCCATTGAAATCTGAGCCTGAAATGCTAGGCAGCTGATTTTTTTTTTGCACTTTTAATGCTAAAACAAAGATGGCCTCCAGCAGATTCCATTATCACTTCAAAGGCCAAACGAACTCACAGTCCTCCCTCAATCAGCCCTGGTGATGAGATGCAGGACAAGCTAAACAGACATTTCTCTCACTTAGAGACATGGGAATAGTAAAGAGCAAGCAAAGGAGGGAAAGGCAGGGAGCCAGATTCATGCAGTTTACCTACAGCTCCCTCCCTCTCTCTCTCCCTCCCTCTCTCTCTCTCTCTCTATCTCTCTCTCTCTTCTCTGCTGTACTCCTTTCTGTTATTTACGGAACTAAAAACATCCTCTTGTTCCCTCTGTGCATTTCATTGCTGGTCAGGCGGAATAGGAGGACATGGATTCTCACAGACCCTCACAGTGGTGCCTTGTCTTTGTACAAATGTTCCAAAGGTAGAGACAAGGTTGTTCTCTATTTTTAAGTATAAACAGATTTCTCCAGTATTTCATACCTGACTGATTTAAGTAGTGTAGGAAGAGGCAATATGGCTAAAAATATTATGAAGTATTCTTCCATATCATTGACATTCATAATTTCCAGTAATTGCTATACAATCATTTTATGTAATTACATTATAGCTCCCTTTTATATTGTTCCAAAATTACTTTAAAACAACTTTGAAAAGTAAAATAACTTTTTTGTTCTGATTTTCTAATGCTCACTTTGGTCTGATTCAAGGAGATGAAATGTGGAAGTGTAGTTATTTTTTAACTACGGTCTCCACTTATTAACAGACATTCGCTTTAAACTCACAGGTTTATTTAAAATCAGCTAGCTAGCTAACTCTGATAACGGGTATCTTGTGCTGTTGTTAGCAAACAGCTAGACTACTTCTCTCTCACCGTTTAGTAAGTAATAGGTGCACATTGACATTGTGTAGATGGAAATAGTGATATGTTTAGCGAATCTTAGCTCTTAGACTCTAGCCTGTTTACACTAGTTCAAGGACAACAGAAACTCAGCACTTTTACAAATTTTAGTTTTGTAAGTAATGATAGTGTAAGCTAAATAACAAAAATTACACCTCGTTAAGCCTTTTA
>JBBPCW010000133.1:10559602-10576279 GCA_037974425.1 Phenacogrammus interruptus
ATCTAAGGCAAAGCTGCTTGCACCTTCGCAACATTTTTGCTGTGGTCTCTTTTTTTTTTTGTTTGCGTATGTGTGTGCATAGTAGCATTGTGTTTATGTGCAAAGTCAACCCAGAATCCCAAGGATTAAGGGTTGTATTATTCTTATTCTTAGTCTTATTCTTCTTCTTATTATTATTATTATTATTATTCTTATTATTATTATTATTATTATTATTATTATTATTATTATTATTATTATTATTATTATTATTTCTGCTACTAGTACTACAGTTTAAAGCTGCTTCCTTTCATTCTGCAATAAATGTTTATCCTCACAACCATTCCCATAAATGAGACAAGACAATCCCTTTCACATTCAGCTTCATCTAATCCACTCTGACAGTATGCTCTGATAGGTAATGTGCATGGGGGATTAGGCTGGGGCACAGTTGGCTGAGTGGACAGGATCAAATAAGGACAGAAAGATTGGCCAGCTGTGTTCATCATGAAGGCTTTGGGCCAAGCTGGGTCAAACTCTGCTCTCAGTTTTACACTACTGGTCAAAACCTTGGAATCACTTTTGGTTAGTTTATATATCAGTTATTGTTTTTTCATATTCAGTACACTTGTTAAAAACCTTGAAGTGAAATATTGAAAAATGCATATAAAATGGTGTTAGACCATGTATTTTTTGCAGATAGGCCTTACATTGAATGATGGGAGAGAGGTGAGGGCCGTCTTATCCACCTAAAAAGCCAAATAAACACTCTTGGACTCTTGGTAATGGATGGCTGCAGCACTACCGGGAACTAACGATCTCTTTATGATCGGGCAAAGACTACGACGATTTTGACATTCAGGAGGCTCTTTAATGTTTATGTTTTACTTTCTGTTAAATGAAATTGCAGTTAGCACTTAAACTGAAACTGAAAGTTGGTCAGGTAATCAAGTCTATCCCATGTGTGAGTAATACCACACAAAACCACACATGAAATTTGTGTGGATTTATGTACAAATCCTAAACTCAATTACTTAATTACTTAACCATTGCCTCTATACATATAAATAGAGAGAGAGAAAGAGAGAGAGAGAGAACAGGTTCCAGATTTTTGAATGTTTTTTCCAACCTTTATATGATAGTGTGCACTGCCTGTCATTAACCTTGGGCTGTGACGCTCCACTCGCCCCTCCTCCTCTCATTCGGTGGCAGATCCGTGGCAGAATGTGTTGTCGTAATAAAAAGTGATGACGTGAGCTGCCAACTGTTCCTGCTGGATGGCAGCCTGGGCCATTCCTGAGTGTCGCATCGTCTCCATCCTCAGCAAGTCAGCTTCTCCATGACACTTTCTGTCACAACCAGCACTCAGAAATACCCCCGTAGGTGCAGGCCATGCTGTGATGTATGGCTGCAGATGGTCTGAGCTGGCAGGGCTGTGGACTAAATGCGGCGAGTGAGTAAATATCACAGGCCAGCGACTTGTTCTCACCTTCAACACAGAAGCTCCAGATAGACGATCCAGGTTATTGATCCCTTAATTCAACCACTTGATGTGGAAAAAAAGCCAGAAGCCAGGGTCAGTTTCGGAGTGCCCGTTCCGTCCATCAGAAGCGCCATCCATATCAATGCCCCCGCCTGTGTTTCTCAACAGTTTTCTTAGGAAAAAATCAATGGAGCCATCGACTTGTGATTCATGTCTCGACAAGCTCTTAATCTCTCCCGTGTATCGCCTCTCCAAATCTCTCTCACCACTCTGTCTGCTCCTAATATCGGAACTAATTTCTGTAATGAAAAAAGGACCTTTTAAAAGGGTTTCTTCACATTTTCGTGTGGTGTCTTGCCCATGACTTAATTTATGTGTGAAAGCCACATTCTCAGGAGCCATTACAGATGTGAGGATGGAAATCATAATCCATTAGGCAGCGGCAGGGCATAATCGTTAAACTGACTAAAACCAGAAGATGCCTCATTAGCTTCGCTGGACATGAATGTGACTTGATTGATGACTGAAGGAGTGATTAGATGTTGTTTCCAACAGTTGGATTATCTCCACTGTGACTAGCAGCCAGGATTAGGAAAAATAATAGACAGCAACAGGACATTTTTTGTATAGTTTCACAACCAATCCCTATTTGCCAAGCTCAGCTTATGCAGGAACACTGGCATATGGTCTGCAAAGCTCGTTTTTTGTTCGGCTCAATATGGTGGACAATAGAAATTGGCGCTCATGGCAAACGATGCAGAACCAGTGAAAGCGGCACCAACTGGAAACCTCAATAACATTCAATCTCCTTTCCCATAAATTCCCATGACCATGAGGCTGCTGGGAGTTTTCTGCCGAAGCTCGCTTTCATGACACAGACAGGACCTGAGACTTATCTCCCTTCTGTGTACACAGGAGAAATCACTTGGTGTCTCGGAAGGTCACAATATGACTCTCCTCTTTTTTTTGTGGCCTCGCCTTTCTCTCCGCACCCAGCCTCTCTCAGGGACCAAATTAAACCCATCTGGGGGCTTCCGTCCGTACAAGACAAGGGAATTAGTTCTCGGAGTGTCTCTTATCTCACTACCTCCACACACTGCCTCACACGCTCTGTTTCTCCACCAGTAATGAGTATCTACCCAATTTAGTTCCTTGTCTCTCTCTCTGGGAATAAATCCTCTTCAGCTTCTCAGATGAAAGCAAGTAGGAATCCCAAGGGTCCCAAACAATGACTTCAATGTCCAAGACCGTGACCTTAATTGATAATACTTTTTGGCTGAAATGGCTGTCGTCCAACTTTAAGCTTGACAGAGCAAGGATGATGATCTGCTCTTTCTCTTCTTTTCTCCACAGCGGCTCCAAAAGGCCCCAAGCTCCTGATGACCCCAACCAGGGCAAAGGTAGGGGATACGGTGCGCATCACCGTCCAAGGATTCCAGGTAGGATCTCCAGGGGTAAGTGCAGGGGGTTTGACGAAACCGGGACCACGTTCAGTCTTGGATACAAGGAGCCACGATCTTTCGTGTGCAGTTAAGTCTGTAACACCTGGTTGCTATAGTGGCCATTCTTATGGAACGGACAATATACCATGGGTTTCAGTCAGATCTCAAGCCTCTTAGCCCTTCATATGCCAGCTGGATATTATTAGGCAACAAAAAGGCCTGATTTCTGTTTCTATTTCTGTTCACATTTTTGATTTTAGAATCATCTTTGCTCGTTTTCTTCCTGACTTTATTTGGAAGCTAGTGCATTACACAACAGGCACAAATGGATATTATGTAGAACAAGTTACTGGCAACAAACTTTAATTTGCAGAAATATCTACAGTATTAACTAGAATTTAAAAAGTAATGGCTCAGTCAATGTATGCATGAATATACTTGCAGAAGCAAGAACACTATGACTAATTGATTGGTCAACATATCCAAAAAATCTACCACCGTGGTGACCTACCACCCTAAAAGTTTATCTCCAAACCTAATCTAACACACCAAAATATCAAGGGGAGATTTGATCCAAGTGTGTCGTTAGCAGATCTACAGGGCTAGGATACAGCACCAATAATGTTACATACTTTGTTTATCATGGGTAAACCATACACAATATGGACACAAGCATTGGGATGCCTGGCTATTACACCAGTAGGGACTTTGATGATATTGCATTTAAATACCTAGACTTTAATATGGAGTAGCCCCTCACCTTTGCCACTATAACAGCTTCCACTCTTCTTGGAAGGCTTGCCACAAGATTTTGAAGTGTTTCTGTGGGATTTATGACAATTCATTCTGAAAAACATTTATGAGGTCAGGCACTGATGTTGGACAAGATGGCCTTTCTCACAATCTCCATTCCAGTTCAGCCCACGGGTGTTAGATGGGGTTAAGGTCAGGGCTCTGTGTGGGTCAGTCAAGTTCTTCCACACCAAATTTATTCATGCCTTTAAGAGCCACAGTCATGCTGGAATAGAAAAGATTCTCCCTCGAACTGTGTCCACAAAGTTTGAAGCATGGTGTTGTCCAAAATGTGTCCCGGTACTTTTGTCCATATAGTGTATGAATCAACCAAACATATTCCAGTGAAATCTCAGTCAGTCCTTGGGGTGTTTTGAGTGACATGTAATAACTTCTCAATTTCTCAGTCTTTTTTGTGTAGCAAGCAGAGTATTAATTTAGTGCTGCTTCTTATGTTTTCTCACTGTTTGTTATGCTAGCCACAAGGCAGGACAACATCTGATCGAACACCTAAACCAACCGTCTGCTCAGCTTTCAGGTGTAATTCTTTATGCCTGGAATTACGCTGTCTGCTTTTGGCTAAGCGCACGGGCATGTATGGGAGTATGCACAACTAGCCGTTAGCGCTTTTCTCTCAGACTTTCGTCCCCATTGCTCTGTCAGCTCAGAGATTTGTCTTGGGATGACTGTCAGTGTCTGTCAACACAAAAAATCTCTTCCCCCACCCCCGCAAAAACACCAAAAAAATAACAGTAGCTTTGAGGTTGATCCTGTTCAGGCCGTTCAGGTGGAAAGAGTTTAGGAGACTGACACACCATCGCCTTTAAATCGTCTTTGCAGATTTACACAGCTGTGAGTTAGGGAATGATGAGGCAATTCGGTTTTATTAGACTATTATTTATTGTCGTTGCTTTATTATTACGACTGAAGTGCTGCTCTCCAGCAGCAGCCGACTGGCTGGGGCTCAGGCTGTAGATCTGACAGATTCATGGTGTACATTCCACTCGTCTGATCAAACAATGACTGTATATGTGTATATTTGAAGTGATCCTTTAAATAACTGCCAGAGTGGTCACTATAAACAGGCTTGACTGGAACATTTGGCCAAAATTAGCACCACTGGATTTGCACTTTGCAAAAGGAAAGGAAATTTATGTCAAAGGATTCTCCTTTATCCTCTACTGGATCATGGTCCTGGGTTTCAAGTGTAGATAAGATCACTGAAATGTAATATTTTCTCTCCCTGATAATTCATACTGGGATAAAAAAAAAACAAATCTGTATCCCACTTGGCTGATCTTTTGGTTAAAAAAGGACCAGGGTGTTAAGGGTCCACAATATCTTGGTGGCTGATATATTATGGGAAAATGTATTTAGTTGGGTATTGAAATTACAGCCGATAGTTACAACCACTAATTTGTAACTAATTTGGGTGAATATTTTCTGAAATGGAAAAGAACACTGAAGGTCAAATTCCTCCTTCAGACCAGAATGCCTCTGCTACACTAGTCCATGGGCTCGCCTCCAAACACTAGATTAATTTACCACTGAAATTTAGCTTATAATTTATATTCTGGTTTTTTAATGTAGTACCAGAGATATGGGCAGATTTTATAATGAATCAAAATAAAATAAATGCATGATTACCAAATAAATAAAAGTAATTTAGATAAGTAAAGTAACTGAACCTTGACATAAACGAACCTGAAAATAATAGAAAATAGAAGTTTGCAGTAAACATTTATTGTTTAAGGTAATGTGTGATTTAATCACTGCTAGCAAAATCGCCCTTTTTGTTGACCACCTTGGGGGCGTGTTGATAAAACAAAAACTGCTTATAATGACCAAAATGAAAATGTTGTCCAGAGTTCGGCCAGTTCGGTCTCCCAAACTCACCTGATACTGTTTTTCAGCTAACCTATGTTGAATACATTCATTACTCTTATTTGCATAGATTTTGCTTCAGTGGTTTGATATTTGTATATCTCAACACTTTAACCAGCAAGTTCTGTTTGTTGTAAATGATCAAGAAAATGATAAAAGCTAGTAAGTTTGCATGACATTATTGTCCGTCACCTACATTCTGTTTTTAAAAAATCGCCTTACCACCTTAACACCTTTGTGCGTCCATAGTTATGGTAAAATTAAAGTGACCTATAATCCGAGGTTAAACCTCACTTACATTCAATACATTTCATATCTGAATAATTGCATGAACCTTATAGTTTAAAAGTAAAAAATAAACAGTTAATGGCATCAGTAGCGACTACATAATGAAATAAATTGATCTTATGGCACTAACTGTAAGATTGGACAAGCAATATAGACCAAATAATTGCAGTTTTGTATCAAACCATATTCGGATCAAAATCTATTAATTTATATACTATTATTAAATTGCAATGCTATTTGTTTTGCTTGCATGTGTAAGATTACACTATGTAATGTAAAATATGTTGTCCTTCCAGCCAGCATATGTTTAATTGTCTCTGAACTAAATTATCTCTAAATTTGGGAATTTACAGTTTCTCCAATTTCAGTCTCTATAATCATTTGCTGAGGAAGGGCGTGTTCATGGATTGGTCAGTTGTCATTTACTGGTTATAATTATCGGCTCAGAATGTCCATATTGGTGCATTCCTACTCATGGAAGCCCAGTGACATGTCCTGATTACTCTTTTGGATATGAGATTCATTTCACTTATTTTAATCTCTTAATTCCTTCTATGTAAGAACCAAAGGGGATATGTGACAGAAAGGTTTCCATCAAGCCTTTCCAACATGTTTTTTTTTCCATTTTCTTTTTTTAAATCTGACCTAATGCCACCAGCAAGACTCATGTCAGCGTTGTCAGGGTGTGAATGTGGAAGCCCAATGACATGTAGCTCTTATATCAGCCATGTTCAAAGGTCATAGGGCCAGACCAGACAAGTCTATTGTGTTAGATGGAAGATACTGACTAGTTGCTTTTCACAATGCAACACAAGCAAATTGTTCTTATTCAGGCATTTCTACATTCAATTATCTTTTTCAGTCCATTATGGCTGTATATATTTTATAAGAATGTAATTGAAGATATAAAGGCTGCTTAGGGAATTTCCGTTAAATGTCCAAATGTTGCATCATGCACCCCATGCTTAAAGAGCCCAGACACACCAAGCTGAACTAGCGTTTCCTGTGAAATTTGCTCTCAAGCACAACTGATAGCCAGAGAAAGGGAATTATTCTGTAGATGGATCTGCCTGGAAAAAAGTAAAGTAAAACCACAGTAAGTGTCAGTTAATTAAATATATCTCTTGCAAGCTAAGACCAGTGTGTCAGAAATAAAGTGAACTGCCATTAGCCTAGCATTTATTTTTTGATAAGAAATATGTATATTTGGATTATTTAAATAGCGCAGTTAAATCAGAATTGTAAAGAAACGATACTACCTTCCGTGTTTGTCCTCTTAAAGGCTGTCACACTCGGAATAAAAACACACAGAGTAAAATATTCAGACACAATTAAAAGTACACATATTAGATGTGAAGACAATTTTTTGGACTTTCACTGCGCTCAGCATAAACAATCAAATTGGCAAATTTGAAAAGGAGCAAATTGAAATAGTACAGCGAGATTTTCTTTGCTCTGCACAAACTGAGCAAACAGTAAAGCTAGGTAATCTACTCTCCATTTTGGAAAAACAAATTAGTTTTACAGCCACATTCTGTAGCTGAACTTCATGTGAGCTTTAACCTCGATAATCCAGTTTGATTGCTTTAGGAGATGCTAGCGGCATTCACAACAGAGCAGTGGGCAAAAAAGTGCATTTGTTTGGACACAGTAGATTTGTCAGCTTGGTTGTTGCCATGCCAACGCCCGAGATGATGATGTTTGGGAACTAAATTTATGTCGCCTGCAAAAATCACCAGTAATCAAACATTGGGCAAATATAATAATCTCAAATTTTTACCATCTAAAAGATTCAGTTGTACGCCCTTTTTGTTATAATGAACAGTGTGCCTTAAAGATGGTCAGCTGCTTTCTTTGCTCTTTTTTGTTTTTCCCCTAATTTACAAATGTCCAAATGGTGAGAAAATGGGTAGCGGAGATGAGAGTCGACCACAATTATCTGTCACTGGACCCACAGTAACCATGGTGTGTCAGGGCCCTAAAGCAAGGACAACTTACTTCATTATGGCCTTAACAGCACAGATGTACATGCTATACAGGGGCTGGCCACTTTATCAGAAAAACCTTGTAGCTCCACCTTGTTTGTGATCAGTTAACAATTTGTTTTCAGTCCCTTCTGATCACATGAACTCTTAGCACAGGGTTCTCCACTCGGGTCCTAGAGGGCATGTGTAGTTTGGTAGTCCCCTTACTCACACACTAGAGATGTGTATTACTGGAACACACCCATGTAATCTGATAGATATGTGTGTTTAAACAGGTGAATCTCCCAACTGTGCTTTACAGTAGCGTCCCTGTGCTGGAGTTAGGCTTAGCAGCCCTACCCTAGAAACACGACTGCACCTTATATACTCGTACCAACTCCACACACATTCCCATGCATTTGCCATGTCAAGTTCACCTCCCAAAATATTAAGTCATTAGGTTAAGACTAGGTATTAGAACAGAAATAGTGTGGAGTGGGGTAGAGGGTGTCTAACTAATTGTGGCCCAACAGGTAGGCTACTGTTTGTAATTGCACCTGTATGATAGATCTCAGAGATTGGTGGTGCTCATAAAGTGGCCGGTTAGAAAAAAGGAAGGTATTGTGGATGTTTTCTAAAGTGGATAGAGCAGTGATGAACACATACACTTGCACACAATGTGCTTAAAAACACCTTTCTTTCTGGGTTTTGTTAGCGGGTTTCCAGATACAGACAATGCTTTACAAATTTCCCTTGTGAACGGCACAGAATAAAGATGAATATTCTTTGCCGCGGTGAACTGCCTTGTTGTTGTGACCTTTGAATACCTCCCCAATCCTTTCATGGGACCCTTTGCTTGCTACTAAAACCCTTCTGTTTTGCTCTGTAACTATGTTTACATGCACACAATAGCTCATTAGAACATTATCACATAGAACATAGTTGCAGCTATGACTAGTTAATGATGGTCCTGTTAGATTTTCATTCTATTTAAAAAAAAAATAATTAAAAAAGAAACTGCCAGGCTTTCTAAAGCAAAATTATGTAGCAATGCTGTTGACGAGAAGGTCTGCTCCAAAGCTTTTGTTTGATTGCTTTACACAAAAAGACTCATTTTTATTAATGTTTGTTTAAGCGTCATAAAGCTGCCATCATGCATGTTGTTACAGAAAGTGATGGAAAATCTTTCAAAAACTCCACGTGAGATGCAGTGGATCAGTCTATATTTGAACACTGTGTCCCCTGTTGGCCTGGACTACATTTAAATCAGCTTAAGATGTAGTCAGTGTTATAATGATTGAGGTGAGGCAGGATGCATGTGCAAAAGAGCTTTATTTGAGGAAATCCAAATATTATTTGTACAGGCCAGTGTCAGAAATATCCACAGATGTGGGAACAGTTTGGTCTGAGTCAAGTTCTAAATCAATTCATGCAAGTCTCAAGAGGAGCCTCAACTCAAAACAAACCAGTCTCAAATCAAGTCATGAGTCCTAAATTTGGTCTCCTAAACAAATGTGGAATTTCTACACTGCATAGCAAAGAAATTATGAAAAGGCTGTTTCATGACTGCATGATATTTAGTAGTGTGCCACTAATTTACCATTATTATTATTATTACTCAAACAAAAGCGGCCCACTTTCATAGGTGTCCCTAAATCAGATATAAGGCAGATATTTTACCATCTAACCATATTGGAATTCATGTGGCATTTATGTAACTCTGACATTTGCCACATTTCTGCATTGGCTTGAGTCACCTAGAGAATACAGATATGGAAGACAGTGGCAGTGGGAGTCAGTGGAGGAGGGACAGCGAGGTGTTATACCTCAGAAGTATCGGAGGTGATGCTTGAGTACAAGCAACGCTTTCTGGCTCTTATAACCACATACTTCAGCATAGAAGTAGCGACAGCTCCACAAAATCTCAACCTCGTCTGCTTATCTTAGACATATACTTACAACTTATAAACAAAACCATAAACTGACAATAGGCGCTTCGATTACATTACATTACATCCATTTGGCCGATGCTTTAATCCATTGTGACTTAAAATATGAGGAATCACTCCAGTTTCAGGACAGTTTGAGAACCAGAGGAGAGTTCTAAGTATTCACGAGAGAGTCTACAACTGTTCACGAGTGCTGCGTATGTCTTTGTTATTGTTCTTATTAAAACCTTGACTAGTTCGTACTGGACTCTAATAATGACACCATTTAAAAATTCTAAGAACAGTCAAACAAAAACGTTTGAGCAGTACATCCAAACATAATGTGACTTAAATCCATGTTATATGGATGACCATTACAGACACAATGGACTAGTCTTCCAAGCCATTGGTGTTGATGTCAAAGTCAAGTCATGAAGCTCTTTCAATTTTGTCTAGACAGGCCTCAGGTTGTCAAATCTGTGACTCCAGTTTTTTTTCATCTTTTTTTGTATTTCCCGTTCAAGTGAGTGGGCTTTTATTCACCAGGCCAATTTACTTGTATTTGGTGTGATTGCAGCTTTATGCCAAGCTATTTTTTTGGTTGCAGAGCGACTTTAAGCACAAACATATAATCCGACTTTGGAGCAAATAATATTATCTGTTATATCTCTCTGCCACAGAATTGTGTTTCAGGTTTAATATGCAGCATCTTGAGCAGTGTGACAAGCAACAACAGTCTTGCAGCAGGCTGTAGGGTATTATTGAAGTGTGCATGTGAACATAGTAAATAGTACCTGAGAGTGCGCGAGACAGAGGGCTCAGTGAAGCCGTGGAGTTACAATAAACAGACTCCGTCTGGTTTCCTCTGCGGGGAAATGTCTCGATTATTGATTGAATTCTTAGGTAAAACTTCAGTAAAGGGTTTGGGGAAGATGCTCTGCTAACTGGAATACGTCAAAGCTAACTAGAGGGGAAAAAAAACAGTATTAAAAGAAATAATTTATTCATACTATTAAGTTACCAAAGTGTGGTGAAATACAGCTTTGTATTATTGATATTATGGGATGGCTTCATCCCTCAAGACGCTTTTTATCTGAGCATGCAGAAAAACATTTGGCTGCAGACTGAAGCGTGGTCTTTTATCCTTTTCTGACTCCTTGCCCTACATCTTTCACATTTACATACACACACACACATACACACACACACATACACACACACACACTTTCCTACAGAACGAGGTGTTCCCTGAGCCTCTCTTCACCTGGACGCGAGTAGGTGGTAGACTGCTGGACGGGAGTACAGAGAGAGAAGGGAAGGAACTTGTTTTGGAGCGAGTTCCTGCAGAGCTCAACGGCTCCATGTACCGCTGCACGGCCCAGAATCCTCTTGGCTCCACCGATACACACACGCGCCTCATCGTCTTCGGTGAGTTTCACCTCCACATACACACATTTGATGGTCCAAAGCCTAGGAGATTGGTTTGCAAGTGAGGCCCAGCAGTGTAGTTTTCCTCTTTCCCTTCTGATCACTAAACTTGCAAAATATACCCAGGACCCCTTATAAAACACCCATGATACCCTAAAAATGAGCAATTTAGTCCTATAACAACAATGTCTAATGATTATATCTGCACCCACAACTGCCAAATCCTCATAGCAAATCATCACACTACAACTTTCACAATACAGTGCTTGATGAAACTAATACATCACAATGTAGGCTATTATAAACAATAGTAGCAATCAGTGATTTTACTTTTTAAATGGGTCCACATTATCAGATTCACTGTCCTGCTGCAGTTTTCTCTAATTTCATCTTCTTTTCAGTGAATAGTGGCATTATTTAAGGAAAGAAGGCACTTTTACTCTTAGTTTAAGATATATTTTTCATGACTGAGATTAGTTCCATTAATAAAACATGTGTTTCCCATGGAGCCTGAATATATCTTCAAAAAAACCTCACTGATCCGTTGCATACCCATTGATCATTGAAGATATATCATTTTATTGTTTTTCAAAGCGACTCTACATGCATAGCTTATAGAATTTTAATATAAAGAGTTGGAGATCATAGTTATTCATAGTGCTGTTCTCTGTATCAGGCTGTATACAGAGAATATGTTATTACCTACATACATTCACACAGATATACACTACCAGGCAACATTTTGGACACGCCTTCTCATTCAGTGTTTTATCTTTGTTTTTATTATTTTCTACATTGTAGATTAATATTGAAAACAAACGAAATGATGAAGGAACACATGGAATTATTGCTTTTTTTTATTGCTTTTTTTATTTTACTTAAGTGGTTCTTGCCATAATGTGGAGTAGAACTGTAGTCTAATAGGATTACTATTTGTGTACCAACCCTACCATCGCAACTGGTGGTCCCAAACTTATTAAGAAGGCAAGAAATTCCACTAATTAGCTCTCGACCAAAAAAACCCTGTTAATTAAACACCATTCCAGGTTGATACCTCGACTCTGATTGAAAAAATGCAAAGCTGTGATCAGAGCAATTGACGATGTTATTAATATGAACCTACAATGTAGCCAATAATAAAAACGAAGGAATCATTGATTGAGAAGGTGTGTCCAAACTTTTGACTAGTATTGTATATCAAGGTATAAGGTTTAAGGTACTTAACAGTCATCAGCAGCTGTGTACACATATGTGGTGAGATGAGACAACATTTCTGAAAAATCAACAAAAAGAAAAGCCAAAAAAAAAGTAAAGGAAATGACCCCCCCCCCCCCTCCACACACACACACACACACACACACACACACACACTATGCTGCTGCAGAAGTTGACAATGTCACTCATTAAGCAAGCTGGTTCTGAAAATGTGAATTGCTTTAATTACTTCAAAATCCATCTAGAACAGACATTGACATTGGCTGCCTGGTGTCCAATCATATGGCTGCCAAAACTCATCACTGCATGCTCTGTATGTGGTGCATCTATGCTCATCAATTCCATCCCAGACAAGTGAAGTGAATCAAGTGAAATGGCTCTGCTCAAAGTAATTATTACTATAAATATTCCTGTAATTGATCCTACACTGGTGATACACTTCAGTTGCCTTTGATCATAATAAAGCAAATAGGGCATGTTAAAGTGGAGATATATTTCAAAGTTCTTTTGCACATCACACAAAAAAAAAATGATAAACAGTTCAGAACATCATGAAGATGATTCTTTTTTTAATGTCCCAGTTTTAACTTTGTCTCTCTCAGCCTTGTATTGGACTCAAACCTCTTTAGATTCCATCTTGACTTGCCCCAGATTTGGACTTGTCTTGGGTTCATCAAAGGTCGTCTTGACTACAGCTATAACTCTATCTCACAGTGTGGCACTTCTTCATGTGTATTAATGCTTAAATATTTCAGCAGATGCTTTTCTCCAGCTCCAGTTTTAATCAAGGTACACATGTGGGCCATTGTAGGGTAAGGGGTCTTTCCTTAGGTCTCTCTTTGGTGTAGTGTGGTGTGCTTGCCTGGGCTAGAAATCAAATCCCAATCTGCTGCATGAAGGCAGCTGTATTACTCACTATTCTACCCCAACCACTGTAAGATCTATTTAGGATCAACCAGACTGTTCCCTGACTCCCTTGCATCTACAGGTCTTGCTGGCCCAGACCAATTTTCCTTTGGAGCTTGGGGTCATATGAGTTATCTGCCTGTAGTCCAGCAGCAGAGTTAATCAAAGAAGTTCCTTAGGAGATGAAAGACGTTCTGTCTTTTATCTCAAAGACAGTCATGGCCATTCGCTTCATTGTCAAGCTTCATCGTCACCCCCCCCCACACACACACGCACACAGTGCACAGATACAGTATTGTATATTCTCTATTTCTATCGTCTATTTTTGCTCTTCCTTTCTTGCCTGAACAATTTGCAGCACATGCAAACCCACACAACACCATCGCTATTTCTAAAAATGGCACGCAAAACAGATTCCTAATTTTAAAAAAGGCACACAAAGCCATTACTAAAGCGTTGAAGCTTCATTCAGAGAGAGTTGGAGGGAAAAATAGTCTGCCTTCAACCCACCCCCTGCTGCACCAGAGCCGTAATGGAAGAGAAGACAGGCAGTCCATCACTTGACAAATTGCTTTGCTACCATCTCCTCATTAAGATCTCCTGAAAATTTACAAATCGCTGGGCGCGCCAAGTGATAGGGAGGAGGGGGTTGTGTGGCGAGGCCATTTGGCGGGACGTAGCACTTTGGGGAAGGTGCAGTCTGAAGGGACAGATTGGGCAAAAAAAAATTAATGTCCATTTAACAGCCCGCCGCACCCCATGGCTCCCTCTGCCCCCCTGCGGATTGTAGGCTATCAGTCTGTGTCCGAGTCTGAAGCTGATGGAGCAGCCTTGGTCTTTTCCCCCCATCCTTGGAACGGTGAGGGCTATTGGCTGCATCCTGAAAATGGGTCTCTGTGTTTAGCCTCCGTATCATTATGGCAGCCTATCAATAGCTGCAATAATGAACAAAGATTAGTATCTAGAAAAAGGAAGAGCTCGTAGCTTTGGCCTTAGTAATGGGTGTCTTCTGAAAAATAAGTGCAGAGGTTAATAATGTGAAAGAAGATTCTTGGGTAATGTTGTGAATGCAGGTACGCTCAGAGGGCAAATGGTACTGCATAAAGGCAAAGTTCAGAGAAAATCTGTAGTTCGAACTACAACCTTCCATTCGATTCATGTACAAGTACATGTATGGAATAGAAGGTTGTGGAGCAAACTATTGACTTTCATGTACCAATGCATGATTAAGTGCAGAAGTAGAGGACACCAGGGATGGTTGTAACATGTTTTATATTTCTGTCTGTATCTTGGAGCTCCTTTAAGCTAGTGTAGTTACAATCTGTACTGGTTACAAATGTCTGCTATTAAATGGTGTAGCTGTTATCTCTACAGCATGGTGTAGTCTCAGTGTTACAAGTCACTCTGTAGTCTGGGTAAGTTGTAACACAGCCTGGGGTGAAATGTAACAGAATGAAATAAGGATTCTGACAAATCTCTTGTAAAGTGGTATGCATAACATATGCATGTGAACATTGGAGGGACTGCGGTGCCAACAGCATTCACTGCACATGCAATAGAGACCTATGAGCCCCTTTCTGCTCAGTCTTTCTCTTCCAAGAGCTAGGCAAATTTGCCTGTGACCCCATGTTGTAACATTTTCATGGTTGTAACATTTTCATGTTGTAACATTTCACACAACTAACCCATGTGTGTATATACACATGTACTGCTGCTCTTGCAGAACCGTGCACATGAACATATGTTTTTTTCACTTGTTTTTAAACGAGTGACATTTACGGCCTGAAACGAAGGCCTGACAGTCACTATTCACTCGTGACATGTCATGCAACTTGAGGTCGCATTCACTTTCACTTAACCACGTAGTTTTTCTGGTCCATAGCCAAAGAGGAAAACTTTCTTGCTCTTTCCTCACATTTGTTAGCACCACAGTGTATTATTGTTATATAACGGACTACCAGCACATGACAGCTCTGTGGTATACTAAAGTATAACATATTGTCTCTCTCTCTCTCTCTCTCTCTCTCAGAAAACCCAAGCATGATGAAAAACACGCAGAATCAAAACAGTAAGTATGGACACCTTGGGAACTGTTGACTGAGAAGGGGTTCGGGGACAGTGTGCAGGAAAAAAAGTTTTTTGTTGTTATTTTCTCCTCTTCTTTTGTTTGAGGAGGATCTTTGACATATTTGACATGACAAGAGAGCCACCTGCGAGACATTGCTGTAGCATATGCTCCCCCTCAGCACACTATATGAATTCGAAATTGGATTTTTCGGCCCGGTAATATTTCGGCACGCATGGGCGCCATTCGGGCAACGGGAAAGAAGTCTATAAGCCTGTTAATAACACTGGGGTGGCTCATGGATTGAAATTACACTGAAGCACAATGTGGTCACGTATCGCTCTGGTGGAGGACAGCGCTGTATCGTCATAGTGGGATTTTTTTTTTTCCACTGTCTGCTAGCTTCCTTTCTCAAGAACCAAACGTAATCTGACACATTCAGCTCCTCACTAGATCTTATCCTCCAGGTATTTCCACTGTTTGATCCCAGCCTGCTGTTGTTTAAATAGTTCCCTCTTACATATTCATTTTAATTAACAATGAATTGTGAAGAATGAATTGTTTCTCACTTGTGGCTCAACAACTGTAGATGCTGTTGAAAGCTTTGAACCTTTCCATTCACACCACATACTGTTTTTGTAAGTAGAAGAGGGGATATTTTATCCTGATTTGAAAATGAGGTTAAATGAAGTCTTTGCCTAAAGGAAAAAAATGCCGTAAGACTTTTTTAGCTTTACAAATTAGTTTTTGTTAAAGCAAACAGACAAATGCCATAACCTGTTAATAAAGTAAAAACTGTAAAAAGCGGTAATGGTAAAAAAATAAAATAAAATAAAATGTATAGCAGAGTTTCAGGACAGTGATTACCTTAGACTTAAAAGTGCATATTCCTGGATATTCCATTTAGGAACGGAATGAAAACCTTTAGATGAGGATACAGTGGTTCCTGTCTGTTTTTTCCATTCAAATAAAGTTCATTTGAACTAGTCTGTAGGGAATCTCAGGTTTTAAAGCCTAAACTCCATTCCTTTGTCCACTGCACAAGAACCGGCCCAAACTGAAACTGACAGAATTGTTATAGTTCTGTTTTTTATCAGCATGAGACGGCAGGAAAACTTTTTGTCTTTTTTGTTGGTCATTAAATGGTCATTTAGTGTCTTATTTGGCTGATTACCTTGCTAGTTCATTTAAGTGCTCTCAGTATTACAGTTTTTGTCCATTGCTTGAACACATTTTGCAAAACTTGGCTCATGGTGCCAAAACTCTACACACAAGGAAGTAAGGAAAAACACTGGGAAATACA